>JANHFX010025383.1:0-40337 GCA_027560015.1 Chloroceryle amazona
GCAAGTTAGGTAACAAGTCCACTGAGATTAGTAGCTAGACAGTTAGACAAGTCAGTCACTAAAGAAATCTCTTAATGGCCTCAACAAGCTTTGAAAGCAGTGGCCACCACCTTTACTTGCTCTAGCCAAAAAAGCAAGCTGCTCTCTTTGGTGAAGCTGGGCCGTGCACTGCACAACACTGCAACACCAGCAATCATGATACTGTGCAAGAAAGAGAAGTAGCAACAACTATGCAAAATGTAACGAGGCCCAGAACAACTCACACTCCTTCAACTGAAAACCACTTCTCAGAGGATCTTAGTTGGAGTATCTACTAGTATCTACTTGGAGTATCTTAGTTGCAAGGTAAATTAATTTCATTCTCTGTATCAGAGGAAGGGCTCAGAATTCAACTTCTTGCTTATAAAAAGCAAATGTCAAAATCAATGTGCTTTAGATTCCTCAGCTGACACTATGCACTATGGAGAGTGGAACACGTGTGGAGCATGGAGCTCTTGAGTAGATGCTAGGGAGCTGGACTAGAAAAGCAGCACATCAAACATCTCCTTTCAAGTTCTATCTTTCAAAAGGCTAAAGAAAAAAAAAAGTATTTGGTAGAAACAAGCACCTGCTGTTCAGTGCAGAGCTGAAGACAGAGGACAGCTTCAGGATCTTTGTGGAATGAGTTTATGCAGAAAGACAGGCCATGAACATTGGTCTCCTCCTCCTGAAAACGGCGAACAAGAATAGCCCTTTTCTTCTCCTCCTGTTTGTGCAGCTGGAGTCTTGCTGGCAAGAGTGGAAGGAGAATGAGCTTGAATCCTGAGGGGAAAAAAAACCACAAAAACAACCAAACAACAAAACCACAGAAAACCAACAAAACCCAGTTAGCTCCTGGGAAAAGCAGCTTATCTCCTTGACTTGTGTATTAAAGCTTTTGCTTTGTTCCTAGACTTGTGTTCAGATGTATCGTTAGCATTCCCTGCTCACTCCTTCCTCATCCTCTTTAGGTGCCTGTCACAAGTGGGGGAGTTAAATAATAAATTGGGAAAAGTTTGATACCAGCTACCACAGCACACCTCAGCTGGGGAGAGGTTATTACCTACAAGGTGGACAAAGTCTATTTTTCCTAAAGTTTGGATAGAAATTGTAACTTCAGTGCCAGTTTTTGTTAACTAGCTCTGTGTATGCTGCCCTGGCAGCTCCTCTTTGCTCGAGGCAACAAATAAAGCACCTTGTTGAAAGAACATAAGAGCTGTGACCCAGCAACCTACTTACCAGAGTTGTTTCCAAATCCAAGTTTTTTTTTAAACAACACAACCAAAAAACCAAAAAGCAGGGTAAATAGTTTTCCTAAAGCAAGGGAAAACAAACCCAGGGACACTTTGTGCCAGGGGTATCTAGAGATAAGGAACTTGAGCAAGTTGCCCCAGCCTGCCCTGGTGGCATGTCCAACAGCTTGAGGGGTACAGTCAGCAACTGGTTTAACCAGTACAGATGAGTTTGGCTTTGGCTTTTTTTTTTTTTTAAACACCGTTGGCCTTTTAGTCAGAGACAGAGGAACTGTTTTACCATAGAAACACTTCTAGTGTCAGTATTTATTTTCACCTTAATATACATTTATACAGGCCATAATAAAAAGGCTATTACGCAACAGTTCAGTGAGTTATTACCTAGTTTCAAGAATAATGCATGCAATTACAAAGGAGAGGTAGAAACACCGTATTAAAGACCTAAAAATACAAACATTATATAAACAAACACTTTCAAATTAAACTGTTGGAATTTCATACAGATAAATAAGGTAAAAAGTACATTACTGTGTCAAAGTAAAGGAAACACATGGGTTATCCGAACACCGAAACAGTATTTTGATGTGTAAGCCCTGTACAACTTTGTCAAATAGTTCAGACCACTGCATTTAAGAGGATTAAAATGATTTTTGTCCTGGAGAATGGTTTATTCAAGTATTCAAGCAGTTGAGTAACCAAAAAAAAAAAAAGTCCCAAAAATAAAGTATAGGAACCATTTCCAGAAAGGCTGATCTGCCTAAATACTCTGCAAATCGCTGTCCTGATGATCCATGGCATACTTGAAATGATAATGCCTATAAGGCTAAATGAAGCTTCCCACCTCTCCCCCAAAACGCATACAAAATAGTCCTGATTTTTCACACGTTGTATGTAGATATTCTACATCAGTTTCCCGGCGTCTCGAACCCCAGCGTTATTTTCTGGTTTTGCATGGTTCCTGGCAGAACCTTTTCGTTTACAGTATTTCTTGTAATACTGCCCAAGAAACAAACTACAGAGAACTGTCATTACACCCCTAGAGACTGCAGGCATTAATGCACAGATTGCATGCACAACAAAAGATGCAACCAAATCTAGATAAAAAGCAAACATCCAGCAACTCAACATTGCTATTACCGAGAAAGTCCAGAGCAGTAGTTACTCAAGTATTAGACAAATAGGTATAAAATGGAAGGTTCACATGAATACAAGTTTTTACAGTTTGTTTGAAAGTCTTCTAGAAGCTACATTGGAAATTCTGAAAAGAATTTTATGTACACTGAAATGAAATTCAGCCAAGTCCATTGTGCCTTCTTTCACTATTTTTTTTTTTATATATATATATATAGTTCTCCAAAAATGAATATACAGTTGCTTTAGTAAATTAGTGCAAAACAAAATATTTTGGAAGAAGATCATCAAATTGTATCCACATCAGCTGAAAACCCCCTAGGGATTTTGGACAGATGGAGCTTGGTTTCTTCCATTACCACCTCTCCCCCGTGTAACGAGCGCTCTCTCGCCATCCCTTCATAGGACAAGCTGAGCCGTGTTTACAACACGTGAGCTCCGATACGAGCCAGCTTAGCCCCAAAAGCTTCAAACAGCATTTGCACATGGTTAGGGTTTCCCAAATTCACTCTGCCACGTTTTACTGGCAACTTAAACATATTTTTCACAAACTTTTGAGGGAATCTTCTGAGGGAAATGTCTTGTTGTACCTGATGCAGAAGGATCCACTCTCTATAAACCCCTTGAGGAAAAAAACAACCCCTGATCATTCAAGTTCAAAGCACACATACAAGGATCAGTTTGAAACGTGAAGAAAGATTCTTTTAAATTCTGTTTCTAGGAAGAAAAAGGAGCTGCTGGATCAGTAAGGCAAGTGTACTTTTGGAATTTCTCCTCTTTGAATATGCTGCTGTTTCTTTGGTAGTCACCACAGAAATGTAAGAATCATCTTCCACGTGGGGCAGAACAAGGACAACAAGTAAGCTGTAGTGAAAAAAAGTGCAGTATCACTGATGTGGTCCCTTATGTTCACACCGTCTGGTCCTCGGGATGTTCCTACTGCTCATATACAGCCACTGTGCTATAGCAAAGTGCAGAAAGCCTTCGCTCGATGCTAGATTTATCTGCAGAGAGAGGTAAGAAAGAGGTGATGACTTCACGGTTATTTTACAATCCATTAATACCATGTAATTTTCAGTATTCTCATTGTTCAAACACAAACTTACACTTGTGTACGTTTTCTATATCTGCAGGGTCTTGCAGTATCTTAGTCAGGCCTTCCAGCAGCAAGGCTGCTTTGTGGTATCGATATGTGATATCCTCAGTGTGCTGGAACATCTCATCCAGAGCTGCCGACTGAACCTGGAATCAGTCAGAAGATTCAGTTACATAAATGGCATTAGGCAAGTGATGAAATGAAAAATTTAAAATGAATGATAGAAAAGCATCATTAAGTATGTTTGAGCCTTAATTTAGCTGATCTGTTTTTATAACTAAGATAACAAAAAGAAGTTTGAGAGAATACAGCGCCTGTGTTGCGTTAAAGATATCCTGCACATATAAACTATAAAAGCACTTCCGATCTTTCGTGTTTACGTGTTACAACAACATAGAAATAAATATGCTTGATCTTACACCTACGTTGTCTCGTAAAGAACACAAATGAATTGTGTGTGATGACACCATTATCAGGGTTAAGCACAATATTTGCCAGTATCGTCTGTGTGACACCTATGTTAAAAAGACTTCCCCTCTCATCAAAAAAAGCAGTTATGTTTCCTGGATGGTTACTGCATCTGCTCCATGGCAGATAAGAAGTTTGTTGATTACATGAAAAATTTTCCATGTATTTGCTACCATTTTTCCTTTGTATGGACAGGCTGATCATCTTCAAATTGACCTGGTAGATTGATGAAGCTGCTTCTGTTGCTCCCCTGCTTTGGACGCGACGTCAGCACACAGGGCTGTGTAGCTCTGGAGGTCATTTCCTACTGTTTATGTACCAAATGTGCTGATGTAGGGGAGATGTCCCTGAGGAACAGTATCTGCCAGGAACTTTAGCCACAGTTAAGGCAGGGCAGGAAAGAGAGTGGAAGACTAACAAAAATTACCTCAAAGGGAATTCTGGAAACGTATGTTCTATTTTCTGGTTATGTAGAAGAGGTGTGCAGGAGAAGGGAGCAGTTCAGCTCCATGTCCTATCATTTAGGGAAAAGCAGTGACCTACCATCTCTACTGCACAGCTGTAGATGAGTTTCTCTGCAGTTACACTGTTGATTTCATCAATGAACCTTTGCTTGTCCGAAAAGAAACGATTCAGCTTTTCTGTCAGTTTCTTGCACATGCCGATACAGAATTTGTATCTCTCATTGAGGCTTTTTACAACTGGAAGAAAGGAAATGAAACATTAAAAAAACCCAACAAGCAACAAAACCAACCAACAACACAGCCCAGGTTCAGCTTTTCCCAGCTCTAGCAAAGTCAATCTGTTTAAATTTCTGCTTGTAATGTTATTTACTCTATCACTTCTACGAATTAGGTATATATCAAATAATTTCCATTTCAAGTTAATAACCGCCCATTTCTTACCAATTTGTAGCTGTATCTTTGTTTACTATCAGAATTGTGCAATCGTACATATCTGCAATTCTCTTGTACAGAAGAAAACAAACAGATGTTGCAATTTATGCTTTTTGAGTGATGTATCAGCAAAGAAAATTCACAAGCACAGCAAATGAGATTACGTTGGTTGCACTTACCTTGCTTAACAGCAGTGGACGGGTTCAGTTTCCCCGATTTGACCTGTGCTTTGGCAAGGTGCAGAGAAGATGCTAGTAACTGGGCGGCTTTCATATACAACACCAGCTGCTCTACTTGTCTGGAAAGGGCAAGGAAAAAAAAAAGTAATTATGATCAAAACACCTTTCTTGAGCACATTCAAGCCACAGGCAGAGTCTGCTTTTTAATCACAGTGCTATGCAGGACCCAGCAGCAGCAGCAGAAGACAGATGTTTAAAATGCAACTCCACCCCTCCCTTCCCTTCACAAACACTGTCACGGGTTGAGAGGACATCTGCTCAGCTAGTAGCTGCAGCAGCAAATACAAACTGCTCCAATCTAGACATTTTAAAAAGGAATGCTTATTTGGGAGGACTGACTGCCCGAGGTCAACGTCTTACCACAAGTGACTGGGTGTACTTTTCTCACAGTGGCATTTCCTATGCCCCTGGAATTCTCAGCTGTGAAAAGCAAATCCTTTGCACGTTTTTTTTGTGTTTGTTTTCTTTTTGGTTGGTTTTTGTTTTTTTTTCAGGAATAAGGCAGGAAGTGGAACTGCCCTTTCCCACCACTCCAAACTTCCTGTATTTCTCCTTCCTTTTGATTTTGTATTAAGACTCACTGGTTCCACTGAAAAAAGGTCAAATTTGGACACTCCTTCCCAACCTCCACCTCAGTGCTACTGCTTCAGCCTGGCCAACAGGACAGGGGAGGGCTCAGATCTGACAGAAGCTGGTACACAAATTTCCAGGCTTACAAGGGCACTGCTGCACCTGAAGCCTCAACTCCTCACCACTATCCCAACTTAAGTGGCAGGCCAGAGAATGCTGTCCTTTCATTTGTCTGCAAGCAATTGTCTCTCTGTCCCTTGCTCTTTCTGATCTGTCTTTGGTTGTTAAAAACTTAGTCCTACAAAAGCTTCTGTACAGTAAAACAATCACTTCCAGAAAAAGAAAGGCATAGTTTGAATATATTTTCAACGTATTCAATATTTGCTAATTCTCTTGATACTATTTGACTGCATACTTACCCCCATTCTTTGCTCAGCTGGCTGATCTGATCAACAACTATGCTCTCCTGGATTTGGTACAGTGATACTGCAGAAGTGCACAGGTCTGGGTTTCCTCCTCGGACTGCTGTCAGATCCAGAACACATTCTGTAAATGTCAGCATCATGTTTAGGTGACGCAGTGTATCTGTATGTTCTCTCTGTCAGAGGGAAAGATGACAACAGATTAACCACTATAAGCCATAAAGCAAACAAGTGCACTTAAAATTCTTGTTAATCAGTGGAGGATTTCTTGGTATGTCAGTCCTATACAGAAATCCCATTGTAGCAGAGCCAGCAGTAGGGATTACAGGACCAATGGCTTCAGACAGATCAGCAGATATTAACTCATTCTCTCTTGGTTAATGATTTCAAGATACTGTAGCTTATACTTGAGAGTCTTTGAACAAAGCCAAAGGAATTGGGACATGGAGGTCTATGTTTGTTGAAACCTGAGCAACTAAAGGAATCACAAGTGGGACATATTACTTATTATATTATCAGCAGCCCAAAAGTATGCTCGGCACTTGTATGAGAAGCCAGGAGGAACATTTGGCTTTTATTATGTAACAGACTTGATACCTACCAGATCTAAAGCTTCATACTTATGTGCTTCACTCTAATTTACACGTAGAGCTAGAACTATATTGTGTCAAAAGGTACCTGTGCCAAAGTTTATGATTTAAAGTAAACAACTTCAACTAGAGATAACGACTCGCTGCTTCTTGGAGACTAGAGCAGAAACTCCATGCATAGTCTGTACTCAAAAGTTAGCCTTCAAAACTTATCAAACATATCTTAGCAATATTTATATAATCATTTCATTAGTAATGCAGGTCTAAATACATTTTAAACTCTTTCTGTGGGAAGAATACAGTGTACTGTCAAACATTTAAGTTACAACATACAGATTCAATAGGAATCCAAACACCTTCCAGCAAGATGTGAATGAGAAAACAGAACAGCAATCTGTCTCGAGAAATTTACACTCCAAGGATAGCATTCTGGTGACAGACCACCCCAATTTCTGTTCTTAAAAGTGTCACTCCTCCACACATTAAAAAAAAAAAACACGAAATAGGACACTCTTCCCACAAGTAGGATTTAATGTCATCCACTGACTGAAGCAGCAGTTAAATAACAATGGCCAGAGGGATATTGCCACCGTCAGCACCCACGTCCAGAGACTTGGCATTAAAAGAGAGGCCCCTTTGGAAGGCTCTGGTGAACAAAGCAGTCCTGTTCCTTTGGTCACCTATTCAAACACATGAAATGCCAGGAATAGCTACTGAAGAGAAACTGTCCACACAAGTGATACAGGAATATTTTCAACATCTTAAAAAGGAGTATGTGAGATAGCAAAGAGGAAACTATAAAGTGCACTGAGCAGTCCTGTTTTTACCATGTCTCTGTTTTAGCAGCATTATACATTATAAAACACAAAATTATTTTTGCTATACCTCCATTAAAGTTTCCTCAGGCAATTCTGGAGCTTCAAAAGTGATAAAGCCCTCTAAGCTGGGAGGCGAAGTACCATAAGGCATGTACTTCAGACTTGGAGCTGCCTCGGCTCCCGGAGGAGAAGAACCCATATAAATACCAGGAGGAGAGCCCATATATACACGGCCACTAGTAGAGCAGAGAGACCCTCCAGAACTGTTTGATCCAACTACAAGAAAAATAACACACATATTCAGTCTAATCGGTTGTTCCACCTCGCAGCGCTGGGGCTGCGGACGATAGCAAATGACAAATGAGTAGCCATCACAGATTCACTCCTGGGAGGCTCTCCTCATTGTTCCTTGCATCACTCCATAGAGAATGCAGAGGCTACACCATGACAAACAGTGATGACTGATAATCAACATGGATTCTGGGGAATGGCTGACAAGGATTCCAAGGCAAAAAGCCCAACAATACAGGGCAAAGGTTGTGTTACAGTTCACTGCCGCAGACTCCTGCTCATCCCGAGCAGATAACGGCCTTCACCTTGAGATCTCTGGTATTTGGTAGCATAGCCAACACGTGCCAACATGCAGTCAGCTCACACCCCTCATGTGGTGCTTCTGGTACAATGCACAGCAGGCAAAAATGCAAAATCTGAAATCTGATTTTTCCGCTTCATCTTTGCAGCAGAGATCTCTTATACTCCCTGTGGGGGAGTAAAGCTGTACACACAGGAGGTTACACGCTGCTGTGCTGTAAATGCACACCTCTGGCCCTCTCCTTAGGGGAGAAAAAGCAGAAGTTGGATACTAATCTCCACTTTATAGAGAGCATTTACTATATGGACTTGAGGACCTACTGTGCAAGGCAGTAATTGGGCAACTGGCCCAAGAAGTGGGCAAGGATAAATACTGCAGTTGAGAATAGCCCACAGTTGTCAGGGAAGTCTTACCTGAGGTGGTTCTTGTTCTGAGGACCATATGGGTGCAGGTAGGAGGGGTGGCACTGCTTGGAGGGGACCCAACAGTAAACATGACAGCCCGAGAACTTGCCCCACTTCCCATGGAAGGAGGTGCCATTGCAATTCCATAGGCCCCTGCTGGAGCTGGAAAAGAAAATTTCAGGAAGTTGGTTCCTATTATATATAATGATAGCAGGAAGTAATTATGTGCAGCAAACTGGAGCACTGCAACACAACAGGCTTTGATGTAGATCCAAGACTTGGACTAGTCAAAAGTTCTGACCTCAAATAAAACAATCTGAGTGGACAGGCTTGGCGATACACAAAGAGTCAAGATGTAGCCTACACATATCTTTTTAATTTCCATCTCTCTTTGCTTTACCCTCAATTAGAAAAGAGCAACAGATGCTCTCTCTGACGACCTGAGGACAACACCAGTCCTGCAGCAAAAGACAAAGAAAAATTCTAAAGGCAGACCATGACAGGTCTGGAAGCTATAGACCAGCCCTGTCTTCAGAACTCTTTCCACCCACTCGAGAACGAGGTGAGAACTCCTGGTGGCCACTTGTGGTGAGGCAGGAAAAAGAGGAAAAAAAAAGAGAAGGACCTAGAATTACATAAACTGTCATAGAAAAACAAGGGGGAAGTGGGAAATGGAACGGCCACAAATCTTGTATTAAATTTAAAAAACCCAACCAACCAAACAAAAAAACCCAACCCTCAACTCCCTCCATCCAGCACAGGCAGCTGAGATATTTCTGTGTTTAGCACAAAAATAGATATTTTTCTGTTTCAGTTATTTTTAAACCTATGCGAAATAAATGGAACACATCCCCTTAAAGATTAACACAAAGCTTCTGTACTGAGGCTAAAAATCATTCAAACCAATTATCAATGTTGGCAGCAGAATTGTATCTACCTGGCACTCCCTAAAAACCCCAACTCATAAAGACAGCCTGGATATATCAGCCTGTTCCTCACCTGTATCCATCGGTCGCTCTGTATTGAGGCTGTCTGTACTGCCTTGATACAACTGGCCACCAAGGGTAGTCTTTACCTGTTGATCTGACAGCTTCCCAGTACTAACAGACCTAGACAGAAAAACAAATGAATTCACAACCAAGTTCTGCAGCAGGAAGACCTTCCTATCTAACTTGGGGTTAGGCAACTAAGGGTGACTTTCAGATTCTTAGTATTATTATTATAGAGAATTTTTCAACAAAAGTGTCAAAGTCTGGAAAGCTCACTGCTCATCACAGACCTGCTGAAACAGAGCTAACCATAAAAAGAGACCTTTTTCTTTAAAAATTTATATTGCAAATATATTGTCATACAGATTTTTCAAGCAAAAACTAAGCAGAGTTCACAGAGGCAATGAAATTCCGTCCCAAGATAATCAAAAGGGAACTAGACACAACACAAAGCACTCCAGGAAGTCCATGCTATATTTATACACAGTACAAAATGTTTCTGTTGTATACATCAAACCTCAGCATCTCCTCCCAGCTCCCTTTTTTGCATGCTCTTCCCCTCCAAGTCACTGCGAGCAATGCAAGTTCTTCTGCTGTGTTACCCACCCAGCTCTATAGTCTGTAAGTCCTACAACACCCACCTGCCAAATGCGGCTTTACTGGGCTGTTCTCCTGCCTGCTTTTCACCTCCCTGGGTCGAGTGGAAGTGTGCGAAGTCCCTCGGGTCGGTGATGTCCTTAGGCTGCAGCGGGGTATCTACGGAGCCCTGGCGATTAGCCAGGGCCAGCAAGTTTGAGGATGCTTGAGTTTTTGGTATTTTGAAAGGAGCTGTTGCCTTTAAGAATCAAGACCGAGAACACACAAAAAGCAAAGTCAGAACCCAAAAATATTTGTGGGAATGGTTTCAGGCTGCGTGTTACTGCTTCTCGTTTTGCTGAGAGCAGCAAACTTAACAAACCTTCGTAGGAGAGCCAATGATGGTTGGTAATGGAGTTTTGAACAGCCAGTCTGAACTCCTAGGTGATGATCCCATGTGTTTGGTAGGCGATGTTCCCAGGCTACCTGGCCTACTTGGCTGTGGAGAATGACTGTATCCGTACCCGGCATAGGATGGGCATACTGGGTCCGAATGCTGCTTTCGGAGCTTCTGCTTGTTTTGGTAGATATCTGTGAGAGTAGGAGCACTCTGCAACCTGGCTCCCATCAAAAGGGACTGTGGAGACTGAGATGGTGGTATCGGAGAACCTGTGGGGATGGAAACCTGTGAAGTAAAATTCTACTTGCAGCGCTTGGAAAATGTATCAATGAAGCCCCAAATGCCACAGATCAACATTAAGCTGAAAGGAGATGAGACTGCAAATATCATGAGCTACATTTGATCATCAGCTCACTAGATGGGATGGATAATGGATTTAGCCTGTTGGCTATTTGTACTAAGGCTACATTACACTGAGTAGACGTTTGAGCTGCCAAATAGGCAAGATTTCAGGGAGACAGCTGTACTGGCAGCTGCAGTACCTCTGGCAACCTGCATCAGGACAAATGAAGTTGTTGGATTCAGCTGGAATGGCACAACCAATACTGAAATATCAAGTGCAGCCGCCAAGAATCGCGGTTGAATAGAGGTTCTCAAGTACTGGAATTATATTCTTGCAAACAAGTTCATGAATGTGACATTGCAAATTAATGACTTGTTTTGTATGTAACAACATCATTTGCAGGCACAAAAGGCAGCTCATCTCATGGCTTCTGTGAGAAAACTAGGTACAAAAAAGAACCAAATTATTCAGAAGGAACAGTTTGGGATCGTTACGTTGGGCAGTCATTTACTTTTTAGTCTGTCAGAGTGAACCTTTTTCAAAAGATTACTGTGTAGAAAGGAAGGCCACACTTAAGGATGTGTGCAAAGGTTCTCCTAAAGGAAATGGAAAAGGAGCTATAAGCAGTCATTTAAACAGAGGGCTGTGGGGAAACATCTCTTACAGACATCTCACCTACTCTAGAGATGCTCTTCCTCTTTCAAAATAAGGAACCTGAAATTTGATGAAATGGTCTCTTCCTTGTCATATTGTTATGTCTCATGATGAGGAACTGTGCAAAGTTACAAACAGCACATAAGACTTCAGCTTTAGGGCCACAACTTCCCAGATAAAATGCCAATTTTGGAACCTCAAAGAACTGAGACTGAAGTGATGATTTCACTCAAATTTTTAATAAAAAATATTTTTTTTTAAAGTCAAAACTGAACCATACTAACTGGATAAGATTTGATAAGATTTTTGTGAGCTGACCAAGACAATCTCCCTAAATAGGCTCCATTTCCTAAATGCATGCTCAAAAATACCCTACCCAGCTGTTAAGACACATCTTTCAACATTCTTAAGCCTAGGCTTTTGCTAGTTAGATTTTGAATACGAGCTACTTCGTCTTGATTTCATTCCACTCCATTAAACAGTGTGCTTTAGAACAGCCTCTCTTCCTGCAGCTCCAGCAGAGGGACTGACTATTTCTCATTAACTTTCCAGACAAGAATTTGCTGCTTTGAAATGCCTCTGCTCCTCTGTCTCAGAACATTGAAAATCCTCACCTGTCGTTTCAGAAACTAGTCTTAAATCTCACTGGTCACAGTTCTAATGCCACTGCCACCACAGAGAAGGCTTCTGAATTAGAAGTTTGTCCTCTGCTGCCACTGGCAGCAAGAGCAGCTCAATTAGTTCAGAAGCTACATTACAACAGACATCTTCAGACTTTAGAAAAATCTCAGTACAGATGACCTCACTTCACCCAGAAGCAAAGACAGCTTCCCATATCCATTTAAACACTAAGAAACAGACTTGCTGCAACTTGTGGTATCTTACAAACAAAAATACCACTGTAGTCATTTGAAATGAAGAACTAAAGCCAAGTAGGAAAAGAATGCAGGGAACATGAAGAAATGAAATGTTAAAAACCCTTACAGCCATAAAAAGTGCTGTGGCATGTTACAGGTATGATCAGTTTGACCCTGGCAAAAGCCACTACATCAAGAGTCCTATAGAATTCTATCCAAAGAAGACAGGCAACAAGAAAAGCAACCATTGCTTCGTATTCTCTTCACATGCACACACCCTTTTTTTTTTTTCTTTTAGTTTAAGAGAAAAGACCATTTCAGATCTGAGGATACCCTCATTCCTTGTCTTTTGTTGAGACTGTCAATGGCATGGCAATTACGAAGGCAATTTTTGAGACGTATCACAGAACTTATTTCATATGGATGAAACCATTTCCAGATATTTGAAATATGGCTCCTCCAAGAAATGCAGGCTCTATCATTAGCAGGTGATTTTGGAAAGTGTTTAAATTGGGGTAAACCCCACAACGTGACCTTAACACCACCCCTTAGAAAGTAATAACTGGTGTTTTAGATAAAGAAGAAAATGCACCTCAAGTGTGCACAGAGCAAAAGAACACGTTGCTGAATTGCACATTCTTACGCCCAGTCCTTCTGACATTGCAGTGCCATCTTTAACAATCTCAGAACATCTTCAAGCCCTATTTCTCCCTGATTTTTTTTTCCCCCTCCTTCTGGCATGCCAGAATAATTTATGACTTGCAAAGCTTGCTGAATGCTTAGCAACACTAACATCAGATCCCAGTCTATTTCCCAAGGGAATGATGAAAATGTGCTGCACACTGTACACTGGCAGTTCTTCCTCCCTTTTCAGAGGACCACCATGACAGAGCTGGTCTATCAAAACGAGATTCTGAGAAGCAGGTTACTACCATTCATTATAATCCATCCACTTCCATCCCTGTTTACAGGCAGCCATTATCAGAGTTGCTTTTTTATCCTGACAAAAAGAAACTTCAGTCAATTCCTTACTGTGTAGGGAATTAGTTAAGGGGAAAGGTGCCTCAGTACAGCCACAACTGGGCTGAGTTTCTACTGCAACTCGGTGCACCACGTACCCAGTGTCTTCGACTAACCCATACTAACACGGTGCCGGGTCTCCTCCCCCTTCACAAAACACTGTAGAAACTCCATCAAAATATTACTGGTTGCATTGTCCAAAGTCACTCACCTGAGAAGTTTCTACTCCTTGATTCATGGCCTTGAAGTTGTCCACAACAGCAGTGTCCAAGCTGCTCAGGTATGGTTCCAACTATGCAAACAAAATGAAAATGTGAATTTATACTTTATATTTTACTAAAATGAAGGCAATGCAAAATAAAACCTAGGTCATTTACTTCCGTCAGTCATTTAACAGAAACTGTTTCTGCAAATGTGACATAGTTGGGCAGATTTTGGCTTAAGATCATTTCGAGCAAGAATGTGTGTTTTGAATTACTGTTCCAGATAAGTTGTCACTAGCTGCTAAAAATTTACGGGCTTACCTAGTGGTGAAGGAGAATATGGTCTAGAAGAACCTGTGGATAGCCGGCGCCCAACACCCTGGGCAGTGTCAGCTGGTACTGGGGAACAGGAGCCCATCTTCACGAAGCCCATTGGACTAGTATTTGAGCGCCTCACAACTCCAGCTCTGCCAAGGTGAAAAGAATGGTTACACGCACTATAGTAAGGGTGGTTCCCTGAGGGAAGCTTCAGAATCCTCTACAGAATAATCATCATCAAGTAAAGAAACTACTGATCTTTAAAGAGAAAGCTGTGATGAAGCTTATTAAGGTAAAAAGCTAAGTTTACCATACCAAAACCAAGCAAAATTGAATTCCCTTTTTTCACCCTGACTTGACCTGTTAACTGGAGAAAATCAAAACAGATATTCCTTAGTACATGGATTCCTAATCTTCCAACAACTTGATAACCGAGTGAAATGCCCACTTTTACATCAACAGAGATTATGACAAAGTTTTCATTTTGGGTCTGGTATACTGGTTAGATAACTGAAACCAGATAATGTGGGAAAAGCCCTTCCCCAAATGTAGCAACTATCTTAAAAATCAGAAATCCTGAAAAAAGGTCAAGAAAAATGGGCTTTGTTTTTGTAAAGAATTCCAGAGTTCACCATCCTTATCCTGTAGACCACAGGCAGAGAATGTCTGGCACACTAGATCTTTATAATAGGACAAGCTGGTTAACTAACATGCCAAAAATTGTTTCCTTGATATTCTACAAAACAAGCCATTCATCTCATCACTATGTGTGTGAAAACAAAACATAACTTATTACTGACTTTCTAGTTCATGATGTAATGTCATATAATACACAAAGAGGACAAAAAAAAACAAACAAAAAAGGCAAGACTTCATCATTTTACCTCCTTGGGTTCTATTTGAGTGAAAGAACAAGCTCATTTTGTTTTTTTGAAAAGATTTCAAGTGGCCATCAAACAATCTTGAGATTGTGAAGAACTATTACTCGTTATCACTAAAATGTCTCTTTAGCATGTTTTTGTGCAGAAAAAAGATGACATCAGCAAGAAAGCACGGACACCTGTCAGGGTACAAACAAAAACTAGAACCGAGAAAGAGAAGCTTAAAAATAAAAATCTCACCTTGGTGATCCGTGGGGGTTTGACACGGGGCTGGCAGTAGTGGAGAGGTTCTGTTCTATGCGCTGGTAATTCCGTAGCTGAGTGGGAACTGGGATAGGTGCCGTTTCGCTGCGGGGGGATACCGATGGCTGACAGTGCCTGAAGTTGGAAATTATGGAGACAGGAGCTGAATACAGGTAGACAGGTCTCTCTCTGAATTGTACCATTGGGGAAATTTCAAGAAAATCTAGGAAACAGGCAAATAAGCTGCTTCTGCACTCCCTGCCTGCAGCATGAGCTTAGCTTGCCCTAGCCTAGCTCTAACACTCAGAGAGGAAGATCAGAACTGTTTGTTACCAAGTACCTTTCTTACACTGGCTAGTATCAGATTGAGCTGGGAGTGCAGCACTAGCTGGAGCACTTCGTCATGCTTCACAGCAACCTACAGATCCCTCCGACTTTCTGCCAATCAGCTCGCTCTGTTTACGACGCTTCAAAATAGCATTCTAGGAAAACCCACTGCGCTAAGAACAGGAAGTTCAGCAGCAGGGCTGGAATGTGTACAAAAGCTGCTAAAGCACAGTCAGAGATATCCCAAGAGACATCGTGAACTTGCAAAAGGAAAACATGTTATGTAACCAAGCCCTGAAAGTATGACCAAAACCACACACCTGAACATTAATCTCCAGACTCGAACTGCAAATGAGCATGACCCATGTTCAGCTGAATGAAGTGTCAGTGCCCTGGCTTACCTCAGCGTACTATCTGATAAGGGAATGAAACCACTGCAAAAGCACAAGTTACTAACCCTTTTAAAGGAAGACAGATTCAGTGGAAAGACTTCCAAAGAAATGAGCTTTCTGGAAGATAAACAGTTTATTATTGGGTCCTTTACTGACCACCTCTTCAGAGAAAGATTAGAAATTCTT
Organism: Chloroceryle amazona; assembly: GCA_027560015.1. Taxonomy (NCBI): domain Eukaryota; kingdom Metazoa; phylum Chordata; class Aves; order Coraciiformes; family Cerylidae; genus Chloroceryle; species Chloroceryle amazona. The sequence goes on from JANHFX010025383.1 coordinate 15,887, forward strand.
GGAGGAAATGTGAAATAAGTTCTACCACAAGCTCCAGAAAACAAGCAGATACAGCACTTGTTGCACAGCTACAGCTGAACAGGAATCTGGGTTTCTGACTGTATTTGTCCTTTTCTCTTTGGTACCTCTGAAAATGAAATATTACTTCCTAATATGCACAGAACTTCCTTCACACAAGAAAGTAACTTTGTCCTTTTTTTGCCATCCAGTTTCGAGATACTACAGAGCAATTTGGAAGCTGGCTGTGAGCACACAGTCAGTGGAAGGCCTGAAAGCTTCCACGCGAGGAGGTCTCTCAAGTGGAAAGCATGCAAAGGCAGCGTGCAGCCTGCTACGACTATTGCAGTGCTGGTCTTCCCAGCTCAGCCCAGAGCTAAACTCTGGTTAAGCACGCCCAGGTCTGCTATGGTTCGTTACTGGTCAGAAAATCTGCAATACAGATGTGTGCAGAGCTGCATGCAAATCTTGTTTTTCTGAGATCCAGAGCACAAAATTAGCAATTAACCACAGAAGAGTGAACTGCCTCTACCTACTCTGCCCATTCTGGCTGGAGCCTGAAAATTGTCTCTACTTGACATAAAGGAGCACAACTATGAGTGCAATTCAGTCATCAGCAAATAAGAAAAAATAAACCAAAAAAATCAATCAAATCAAATAAAATTACAGTTTCATAGGGCATAACCCTTTGTAAATAAACCAAACAAAACCAAACAAATAAAAATCACACACTATGAAAGAACATTTCTCAGGAAATAAAAATCAAAACTCAAAGGCAGCATCTTGTAGAACATCAGACACACACTCTGCTTCCTTCAGACTATGCCCCAAGCAGCCAGTTAGTTACTGAATTCACTCAACCAATAATGAAATAAATCTATTCTAATACAAACACTCAGAAGTGTGAACAGTTTCTAACCTGTTTCTAACTACAAGACCATTTAGCTGTTAATAATGTACAGATAACCTAACTGGCATATCTTCATAAAACCTGTAACTTTAAAAACTGTGATGTCTGACACCAATTAAAAAAGGAAATTACAATGTATTTCTAATACACCGTAAATGGCCAATCCAGAGGAAATGGATCTTTACAGTCAAGCCATCCCCATTATCAGCCCTTGAACATAAAAGGTAAGGCTAAAGCTGGATCGATAGCCCGTGTCAGCAGATTTCACAAACCGCACAAAGATCAGCACAAAGTAGCAAACTTTTCTTGTGACAAGCATTTCTAAACACATAATGCTGACTCGCAGCCCTGTAGTATTAGCACAAGCCAAAAATACACCCAACATAACAGTTTCATTCCCCATTTAGCCATTCATCCTGTTTCTGTTTGTACTGAAAACATTTTGAAATTCATTACATGTTCAAATGACAAATCTAACCCTTCTGTTCAGATATTACATGTGTAGTTAAACAGCACAATTAAGCTTTATATTTTTCCAATATAATTCCAGGCACCACTGATGACGATCAGTTCTATTGCAAACTAGCAAAAAATTAGTCTACAACCATGTAGAAAGAAAGAACACTCATTAACAGTCCTGCTGATGGAAAAGCTGCATGTTTAGCTCTTTCAGTTGGCTTCTTGAGTATCTTGTGAGATACAAACATGAAATCCACTTAAATTGCTTGCAGAGAAGCCACACTCAGATACCAGACACAAAACACAAATCCACAGCAATCTGGGCTTTGTAAACTCCTAGCCTCTCACAACTACTTCTTAAAATGTATACTGCATTCAGCATCTTAACTCACTGAATGAAGACCATGCTTTGCTTCATAACAGCAGAAAGGACAATTCAGTTATGTCTCTGACGTTTCTGCTTTCAACTAGTTCAGAATTTGAACAGACAAAAGAATGCTCTCATTCCTCAAGGAAATCTCTTGGGGATGCACCAGAGCCAGAAGTTCACTATGCAACCATCAGCCATTAGAATGCATTAAGTGCAGAGAGCCTGGAACAACCAGGTCTAGCGTCTATTTTGGTTCAGCTTCCAGTAACCATCCACAGCTACAAAAAAAAAAAACCAAAAACCACAGTAGCAGGGAACCTTTTTAGAAGATAGAAGATACTAAGCCTACATCATGCACCTGTTAGTTGTAGCAGAAGCAGTACTTCGAGAAGAGGCTGAGGATGGTTTCTGTACAGTTCCTGAGCTTCCAGAAATAGTTAATGGTGACTGCCTGTGAAAACAAAAGCTACTGTCAAAAGACAGGTCTTCACATCACAGAACTATTGACTTAGCAACAAACCTTTCCGAATGCAATCTGTTTACATATTCATATTAAATTCAACCTGGCATATTAATCTCTAAGAAAGCCCAGGCAGCTTATATAAACCCATCACTGCCAGAACCCCAGCAACCCCTTCTACAGCTACGGTATCGATTTTAGAACATTTATCTTTTGGATAAAGCTCAGCACACCTACCCTCCACACATCAAGAACTCGCTCGAAGCTCGCCTGCCAGCTGCTCCCAATGGCATATCATCTACAGCAAGCACAAGAACACATTGAATACCCACATCATAAAGCAGAATCTTTAAAAAAAAAAAAAAGGCAATAATTCTCCAATACTACTGTTGTAGAAATAATAATTTCTGACAAATTTCTATGAACATCTAAGTGGGGCTTTTTGCTATACTAATTATAATAATTTTGAAATAAAACCCGTTGTTCAAGAGTACAACAGATCAGCACTGCGAAACTTACTATTGTAAGTGACAGAAACCTTTCAGAGATCAAAGCACTAATTTAGTCAGGTATTTAACATGAGTCGGTGGCGTTGTTTAGACATCAGCTGACTAGCTTCTTAGTGACAATTCAGCTTTGGACAATGCCATAAAATGACAATGTGCTACATCCAAGTCTTTTGTGTAAATCCAATCTGCTGCCTTACCTTTCATGTTAAATATTTGGAGTTTTTTGTTCATGTTTTTACCCACATTTCTTTATAATCTGAAGTTCTACAGCATGGACTATAAATGTTCAGTTAGTCTGGAGGTAATCATGTGCGTGCCTCCACTAAGACAATCCTTGGGCTGCTTAGCAGTTGTTTACAAGTGACTCCTTCATGTTACTGCCAAACCCCAATATTTTCCACGACTTCAAATTACCCTGGCATCTTTGGCATATCTGACTACCCAGCTGAAGGAGAAACTGTCCCAGATGGTGCACGCAGACATAGCAGTCTCCCTTCAAATACTAGTCAGACTAAAGAAAGGAGTTTCAATGTTAATTGAGACACATTTAGAGAGAAGAGAGCCAAAGAGTGACACGAAGGTATGCTACACATGGAAATTGTTTTAAAATCTAAAAATAAGGAAGGTTCTTACATGAGTGGTCTGAAGAGATATTGTGCGGGACAAGAACAAAGTCATCTGTGTCACAAGAGGAGTTCTTGCTACTGGTACTGGCAGAGTCTTTAGAGACTTGAAGATAGTTGGGAGGACCCAATGGAGGGGAAGACAAATTTTCTTCTTGAATGTGCTGCATGTCTGGCAGAGACTGGAGAGGGGTGGTTGAAAAAAGAATGTTTTTTAAAAAAAACCCACACTGTAAATCCAGTGATTGAGAATGTAGAATTGCCCTTTAACTATGAAGCTACTAAAGGAAGAATCATCACTAGCTTTCGGTTAAAAAAAAAAAAAAAAGATGAAAACCAAAAAATGGACCAAGATTTAACTACTTAGAAATATAAAATGTACTTGAAATTTCCATATTGGATTACCTGGTACTGTCAATTTAGACAGTTCTATATTAAATAGGCTGTGAACTCAAACAATTGCAATTTATTCAATTATTCCTGATGATACAAATACACCTCTTCCAAATACCACAAAAATGGTCACCAGCTTCTGTCAGTATAAGGGACCTTAAGCAAAATGACCAAATCAAAAACTATCTGTAACCTTCATTATGTTGCAAACCATGTTAATATATCTAAAGATTTGCTACTCCAGCATTTGATAGCTGTATTTTTTTCTTTAACAAAAAAGAACAACAGCAAAAACCCACAAAGTACAAAACAAAGAGCAAGAGAGAACCAAAATGTAAATGCTGTTCTTCTAGCAAAAGACAGGAGTATTCCTTGCTCTGTGCTCTTAAACATGGCAGTTGACACTGTTCAAGAACTGAAAGATCTAAAATTCAGTAACTCTTGACTAAACAGTACAGAAAATATTTCCTAGAGATTGTTCTGTAAAACAGAGAACTTACAGGAGGAGAAGCAAAACGGCATGAAGGAGAACTACCGCAGGAACTGCCAGAGACTGAGCCTGCGTACGTGGGCACTGGCACAGGACAAGCTACAGGAGAAAAAACATAAAGTGGAAAAAAACAGGATTAAGATTTTGAAAGGCTGAATTTCACTGAATTTCAAAGAATCTCATTTCCTCACTGTTTTTCATTCATAAACTTTTATGCAACTTCGAAGCACAGCACATCCTTAAACACTCAGGGGTAATTTAAGTTCACTTGTAATGTCAAAGGAACTAGTAAATAAGTATCACGTTTCAGACTAGCATAATACAAAAAAGGATTCAAAACACAGCCTCACAACAGAGCACAACAACAGTCAGATGCAGGAAAATGTCTCGTAAACACTCAGTGTGGTATCTGGCATGTGATATCTGGCAGATCTCGCCCTGTTCTAGCGCCCAACAATCATCATTTACACAAATAAGTGGAAAACCAAAGCTACTTACATTTTTTGACTGTCGAAATATGATCCAGGAAAGGGTGGTTGAAAAATGCTTCTATAGAACAGAAACAACCACCATGGTTAGTAAATATATAAATGCCACAAAATTTATAGGCTATATTTCAGATGGTGATAAACAGTTGCTTTCCCAGAATCAATATTTCAGAGACAGAGGGTGGAGAGGTTATAAAACATTAAAGCTTCTATGTTATACGTTGCTATAGCATTTGGAAGGGAAACAAAAATCAATTGAGTAACTTCAAACAACAGCCAGGAAGGCAAATCAGACTGAATTACTTCAGGACATTTTACGACTACACTTCAGGATCATGTACACAAGAAGCCTTCCTATACTCATCATGGAATGGTGTTCTCTATGTTCAACATGGTACTAACTCAGTTTTAATTTGATCTCCAAAATGATGAGCATCTCCCACATCAAACACTGAAAACATTTTCATTTCTGCCTTTCCCAAGGACTGACTCTTATATTTGAACCCATTAATGCTACTCCCGAGGTGGCCAAAAAGTCATAACAGAGCAGCAGCCATTCTCCTTCCCACTCCCCAACAGAGGAACACGAACTGTGCAGCTGGTTGACAGCATAAACCAGGATTAAGCACAATTTCTTTAACAACTTCCTCGGTTAATCTTACAATAGAAATATTTTGCTTTTGTTGTTAAACGGTTACGCTGAGATGCATTTAACTGATGTAGCATTACCAGCTGGCTAGCAGCTTATGTGGAAAGTTTTATTCTACAAGAAGCAGCCTTCAGCTAGTTAGGGGAAATTGAGAGTTGGTAGAAGCTAGCTGCTGAGTTTTGTGAACTTTAATGTTCTAACAGTTGAGGGAAAACAATGCTGTTCATCAGACCTAAGCAAATAACAAGGAAAAAAATAAAAGAAAGAATCTGAAGCTTGCAGTATCTCCTCTTCCTTCAACGGCACTTTCTTCCCTGACCTGATAAGGAAGGGAGGCTCGTTGTAACGTAAGAACAATGTAATGATTAACTTCCAACAAGAGGATCAGGTGTTCTCGAGCTTTTGTACAACACCTGCTGTTCTGCTTTATATTGCTGGAAGATCAACAAGATTTCCAATGCTATTTTTACTTTAACAACAGGCGACTGGGCTCAGTTATACACTCTCCCTTTCACTCCCTTTGCTAAGCACATTCCAGAGCAGCCCCTTTGAGGCCCTTTAAGTGGCTCAGCCAAGGAAAACATGACTTTCATCACTACCATTCTGCTTTCTATTTTTCTTTCTAAGCACAAACGCATTCTCCCACTACCACAACCGACACAGTGAATTTCCCATGTTTGAAGAAACGGTGGGGACCGGCACACCCAGAGTGCGCAATGGAATCAATTACTCAGAGTCCTTATTTGAGATATATTAATTCTTCTACATAAACAGATTTATATATTGACCTCTGAATACTGTCACCATCATTTGGGTGGGATATTTTACCCAATTATCATGAGTTTTTTTTTCTGGATCTGACTTGTGCTTACATTTTTACGCACAGCAGTTAAATAGAATTCCATCAATCACATATACACACAAAACCCCATGCCTGGTTCTCAGTAGAGCAACACCTCAATTATGCCACTATTGATATTTTAAATTCCAATTTGTTAAAAAAAAAAGGTTTGGTATTTCTCAGAGCAGGAATTGAAAATGAAAAATCAATGTATTCAGGAGAGTACGGCTTCAAGTAAAGAACTAAACCACCTTTTGAATCCTCCTCTCTCCACAGGCTAACAAATATAGTCTCCTTATCACAAATACACAAGGGCCACATGTGATGAATGTGTCAGTCTGTGTATTTCAGTGTTGCATCAAACCCAAGCTCTCATGCGTAAATAAAGAGCAATGAGGAAGTTTCATAAGCAGAAACAAAAACTGAGCCCGTCTTACTTTGGGTTGCAACTCACACTAGGATCTCAGCAGCTCAAGAGCTAATGCCCTGTGGTGACAACAAGGCCTTATCTACAAAGAGCATGAAGAGACTTTAAAGTTTAGACTCTTTCTTGCCATTCTTAGATTAAACTTGATAGGTCACCTGTCTTGTTGTTAAAACAAATCTCAGTCATAAAGCACACTGCTACTGAACTAAAATAATAATGAAGGAAATAGTTTTATTTAGCTAAGTTAGCTTTAATTCACTATTCAGTTTAAGAGGAACATTTCCTGGCAGCTATGATAAGACTGAAATAACAAATAGCTCTATCAAATTTAAACAACCAGCATAAGTAACATGACATACAAGATGCAGCTAAGAACAAATCAAGATTTCACTTTTCAGTGGTCTTTTAAAAATGCTGCGTATGTTTCTGTTAGCTTTTTGAGACTGGAGTGATTAACAGACCAGCCAGTACAAAGCCCACACAAATCTAAACTCTGCTCCTGACTAATTTTGAAGAGGCAACAGTTGCAGCCACTTTGAATGATTCAATAGCACCAATTTGAGGCCTTCAAATCTTAAGAAGTTAGAACAATGTTCTGCAACCAAAGATCTCCAGCTAAAGAGAAAAATCCCAACAGCAGTAAACTGGAGCCAAACAAGTTCACTTTTGTTCAGCGGGTACCCAGTTTGTACTGGGTTTAACTTCCCAGCTAATGCAAAATGCAGCCCTAAACAGACCTTGCAATAACATCCAACAGAATGCAAACTTCAGTCACTGAGGAGTTTAACAATTTGAAGACCTGATGAAATACAACTGTTGTTTCTACTACTCTTGCACTTTAAAAAACCCAGTGAAAATACTTCAGTAAAATAAAGAAGTCCCTACCTAAGCACAATACAAGGAAGTAATCTGTGCAAATTTGTCTAATTTTGATGTAACATCACATCTCTCATCGCCCTCAGATACACATAAAGCTTTCAAGGTGAAATCAAATGTACACAGTTTGCACCCTCATTAATACTGTTACAATAACTGCAGTCTACCAGAGAAAAGGACAGGGAAGAAACTATTTAAAGCAACTTTATTTCCACAGTGAGTTCTTCCAGTCCTCTATCACATTCCTGCAACCAACTACCCTCAGAGATCAGAGATGTCTGCTCCCAGTCTTAAGTCAAAATAGCAGTTTAAGTAAGGGAAGTAAGACTGTGCCATGAAGTTCAAGGTATGTTACTTAACACTGGGGGGGATGCTGCAATTGAAAGAATTAAACTAATTTATATTTCACTACTCAATGACAAAGTCATAATTTATGTGCATCACTTAATACTGACAGACAGTAGTTACCTTATGATTCTTTTGGCTACTCTGACTTCCTTACAATAACCAAGAAGAAAAAAAGCACTTAATTTCTCATGTAACTGACTGCAGACAAAAGATCAAGACGATTATTCTGGTCACACGAATACAACTTACAAAGAAAGTCAAGACAGCAAAAGTTACATACCAAAATCCATTCTGTCTTTTTGGTTCCTCTGAAGCAAACCCAACAGCAGGTCAGCCAGATAAGCTGATGTTTCCCTAGGAATGCTGCACACAAGAGGAAGTAAAACACGCATTAAATGTAAAGCATGTATTAAATAATGCACAGCACATTAAATTTCAGGAAGTCAGCATTCTGCCATGTCCCTGAGTCTTCACTGTATATGCTCTGTAGCCTTAGTACAGGGCCCTTTCAACTCAGCAAGGTACAGTGAAGGCAATATGTAACACGAGTCACTGGTATCACAGAATGTTAGGGTTGGAAGCGACCTTGAAAGATAGCAACATCAATGTTTTCATGAATCCCAGGCATTCCCAAAGATGAAAAAGTGTTAATCAACAAATGTAAGTGAAGAAAGGGCCATGGTGACATACCTAGGAATCAAATTCCTGTTCTTTTCATAAAACATTCTCAAATCTTGAGGACTATTGGCCTGTCAAATAGAAATGTACATTAATTAAAGCTCAGTTTCATGGAGAAAATAGCTTTAGTACCTATGCACACATACACAGAAAGGAGGCTTTTGCACATGGGCATTAAAGGAGAAAGCCCCAAGCACAGCAGTGACTTCAGTACCAAGTATCCTTATATACTTCCTTTGGACTGAACACACAGACCAAGTGTAAGCAACTTCTGTCCCTTGGTACACTCAAGTGATCTGGCCTTTGAAGCATCAACACTACACTCAGTCATCACTGCTTACTTCTGTTCTCACGACTGGAATGACAAACTCTAGGAATTTCCCTTAGATTAAGAAGAGTGAAAAGGAAATAAAGTGTTACCTGGAAAGGTGGTTTTCCAACAAGACATTGATAAATCACAGTTCCTATGCTCCACAGGTCTGCTTTAGCATCATAGTGTTGAGACATAATCACTTCAGGGGCCTAGAAAAATGGCAAAATCTCAGAAGGGGAAAAAAAAGCAAAGCCACAGCAATACAAATTCTACGGTAGTTCTGTCACAGCAGTACTAACAGAGACCACTTTACTGTAAGACAAAATTAACATTTTAATCTGCACCACATGACTGGAAAGGTAACAATTCTATCTAAAGTGAAAGCTACATTTCAAAAGCACAGAAACTAGAAATGCTGATGTTCTGAAGAAACTATCTAGTGATCAGCATGTCTGGGAGTAAGTACCAATTGTTATTTACTCAATTTATGCAGTACTCCTTGGGGATAAATAACCAAGCATTTCATAAGGAATATTATTACCACTGTTTTATACATAAAAAAAACCAACCCACAAGGGAAAGCAAACTGATCTTCTCATACAGTACAGTAGCAGTAGTGCCAAAGGCAGACAGGTCAGTACTCAACTGACTACCACACTACTTAGCAAAAATTAATGGCAATTAGCTCCAAATTGTTGTTTTATTTATAAACAAAACAGACCAAACCCAAACAACGCCAACAAACAAAAGCAACCCTACATGTGAGAGAATACATTAAATAACCAGAAGGAAAATATCAAGTAGGGGTTTTTTAATTACTAGTGCAAAGCTCTTCTAGCCTGTATTTGGTCACTCTATTTTCTTAGAAACCAGGAAGGAGATAATGCCTAATTCAGGGGAAAAAAAATGTATACAAGTGGGAATGAAACTACTTTGCCAAAAAATGAACACTAAGATATATTGCCTTTTCATTCTCTAAGATTTTTTTCCTCCTCACAGCGCTAAGGAATGTTCAATGTCTCCCTGATTTTCTGATTTTACCAATCAGGATCTCCAAATCACAAGAAAAAAAAAGTAAAACTACGGCAAGGTGAACTGCACACTGCCCCTAATACTTCTGAAGCAGCATTAGGCATCCCCCAATCTGGAAGCAGCAAATTATTTGGTTCTGGTAGAGGAATGTTTGAGATAAGCCCCATATTCTGAAATACACTGTCACTTACCATATACATAGGGGAACCACACAGAGTTGCAGCCATCATGTTGCTATGCAGATAACGAGCAAAACCAAAGTCAGCTATGTAAAGAAACATATTTGTCAATGGAGAAGAAAGATAATTTTCAAACGTTTCAAGTCAAGAAATGATCTGTCTCTCACTGAAATCTGCCACGATTACCAGTTAGAGAGTAAAAAAAAGCAGGTATAATATATAGACATCTACATGGAATAGTAAAATCTATGTTATGCAGGAACAATCACGTGTTATCATCCAAAAAGCAAGCCAAGAAGCAGCAGTGGCATCATTTGCACAGACTGCTACTCAGCCTTCTACCAGCTGCAGAGCGTGCTGTCTGGCGTCAGCAGGAAAGGATTAAAGTCAGTAGCTAAATATAAATGCTTCATTAAGAGTGATGAATATACAATCTGCTTCAGTAAAATCACATCAGGTAGAAGTTTAAGAATTCAAGTTTCAGATTCTTGCATTTTCCAAGCAGGCAAAAGCAGCTGAAATTATCAAGTAAGGACAGCAGGAGAAGCAGCTTTGTCTCCTCTGTGCTCTTTAGAAGATAAGAATAAGTTGAAACAGATCTCAGATTGTGGTTGAGCAAAAGCAAAGAAAAGAAACTTGTTAAAAAAAAAAGATATTTTTAATGGGTACTTAACAGACAACAAGAGATTAAAATTTCTGAAGTGTTCTCCAGAGAGGAGTCTGGTAGTAACCTGAACAGTTGACAACCCCAGTTACAATGCCAAACCTCCTTCTGCCAAAAATAGGTCATAACCTACATTTCTAAACTTCTCAAATAACCCTTAGGAGGGTCTACCAAAAAAAAAAAGAAAAACCCATCTGGAACTGCAACTGGAGTCTCACATGCACACAGATTTGAAATAGGCTAAAGGCTACTTGAAGTTTCAGAGGTTACAGATTTATGTCTAATTAAAATAGTTTTAATACTAGAAACAAGAGCTAAATAGGTTTCTTTTTCTGTCAAGTTTAATCAGAAAGGTCTTTATTACTCAGTCTTTTTTATACTGAGAATCTGCATTACAGCATAAAGCTCATCGTTCTAGACTTACTGCCTGATTTGCATCAATTTAATACACACCAAATCCAGCACACCCTCTGTGCTTTAACTACAAAGACACTTCTGAGCAGGGAAACAATCCAACAATGATGATTTATATTTAGATCAGAGAACAGGATGTTTACCTATTTTGATGCGTATGCCACTGACACTTGACTTCCTACGACTGGCGTAAGACAATAAAATATTCTGTGGTTTAAGATCCCTATGAATGATTCCTTTACTGTGCAGAATACGCATAGCTGCTGCAATCTGCTGGAGGAACACTCGGATGGTATCTTCACTAAGAGTTCCTTTAGCTGGAAATAACACACACATGAGGAGATGAGTAAATAAATAGCATTATCTTTGAGCAAAAAGCAGTAAACTTCACAGTGATCAACTCTGAAAACAACAATCAAATCCTAGTGAATTACATTCAGAACAATGCAAAGTCCAGTATTTATCTACAAACATATCCACTCCCAACAATGTATACATCTCCATAGTCCTACACTAGCTACAGTACTCTGAATTATCCATCCTTACAGTAGTTTATTCAACTTGGTAGCACAGTAATGATAAAACTTCTCAATCACCATTAAATCCTAAACTTGCTAAAAAGGCAAAGAAGCCAAAAAAAATAAAAGAACTTCACAGTTTAGGAGATTAAATGTATCCACAATCGTGTTATAATCTGAAGCCATAAAACCTGCTCTTGAAACAACTTATTTATGGGGATGCAGATAACTACACTGCTCAAAAACTCCATTCATGATAAAATTCAATTTGAAGGGAAAAAAGATGTACTTTTGAAAGTCTCTTCGTAAGGTATTATCTCATTCTGCAGTCTGAAAACGTACCGAACACAGGAGCTGGATTATACTGTATGAGTCTTTCCAATGATTTTAATGGGAAGTGAATTAGGCTTTTAATACACACAGTTACCATAACAATAGCTGTTCACAAAAAGGTTCCTTCAACACACTGAGATACAAAGGCAAGTAGAGGAACATTATCATCAAGATTAACATCTCTGCTCAAAATTTTGTTTGCAATTACATTCCATGATCAGAGAAGTATTTAAACCACAAGCAAAAAAATCTCAGGAAAACACAAGTGGATTACAGCAACACAGAATAGGAACGTGTAATGCAGTAACATGGAAATACAATAATCAGTTACCTTGCAAGTAATCTGCCAAATCCCCACCATTGCAGTACTGTTAAAAAGAAAGGGGTTTATTCAAAACACAAGCACTGAAATACTTGCTATATAATTTTTACTCTCTAATCTTTTCACAAAAATTAGAAGATCCTTTCCAGCTGATGACTTAAAATGGTTTTGTCAATTATTTGTAATTAATAATATGAAGTGTAACACTTCATCAATACTTACAGTATCATAAAAAGAAGTTGAATAATTTATGGAACAAACCCTAATGATAAATTTAGTTACACACAGTTTTCGGCATTGCTTGCTTTAACAAGCCATTGTTATTTTGCTGCTTGGCAAAGGAGTTTTGTCTAAAATTCATCTTTAAAGTCATCCAGAAAGAAACGTATATGTTAACACATACCTCCATTACCAAAAAGACAGAATTGGGCATTTCCTAAAAGAGAAGGAGGAAAAAATTCCATGTAAGAATTTGACAATACAAAGCCTTCAGTACCTGCATTAACCAAGTGTAACCTCATGTTAAAGTCACTGCTTTAGAGGGCAGAAGATATGTACGTTGTCTACCATTAATTATTTCATGTTTTCAAAAGCATTTGTATATGTAAAGAAATCACCAGGCCATATTCGGAAGATTAAAGATGTGATTTGAAAAACCAGCATAGAGTAAAACCCACCCATTTTCACTGTATGTTGCTCCCTTAGTTTTCAACTGCCTTGGTCTGCTCTGTCAGCACATCCTCTGTGTTAAGAGCTCTTACAAATAAACAAACTGCTGCTCTCAGACATCACTGGGATCTGTCACTGATGGGACAGTAATATTTAGTCACAAATATACCAGACACAATTACAAACTGCAAGCAGGATAATTTGGCCATGACAGCCAGTCTTCTAAAGAGGAATTCCAAAGTTACATTCCCTGCTTCTGGGTAAAACAAGCTTTGGTTCTGCCAAAGGTCAGTCAGAAATCACAGAGCTGTTAACTGTCTGGAATAAACTGATTCCCAAATGCTCTTTTGTAGGATAATTAATTCAGGAATCATGCATACTTCTGAAAAGCATCTCCCTCAGAGAGTCACCGGCAGAAGTGTGTCCCTGCCCGAGACCTGAATGCCTTATGGCAAAGGTGTGACTTGTTACCACAGCCCTACTGAGACTTTCCAAAGCACTGACCTCCTCTGACCCAGTTGCAACCTGAATTCACTCTCTTGTAACTGGGTAAAAGTTACTGCAAGACAGATTAGCTAACTTCTGCTGTAAATTATCTACATGCTCCACAAAAACACAGTAAAAATGTCTGTGCTTAAACCCGACTGTAACAAAAACATTCCTTTTTTTTTTTACAAATATTTACTTTGTGTGAAGGAAGAAAGAGCCTGTCTATGCCAATAATCAACACTGTTTTCCACAATCACCTGCACAGTTTTGTTCTGCCTTGTAAAGATACTCGGAAGAAATCTTTTACAAAGTAAAAGCATTTTTCCCTCTAAGCTGATTGAGTAAGACTTAAAGGGAAGAACACAAAGAGAACTAGAAAGAAACGTGAGGCAAGTATACAATAAACAGGACGATGTTCTTAGTCACATACATGTCACCTCCCTTTCACTTTAAAAAAAAAACAAGGTTGATGGTTTTGGGGAAAATATGTTTTGAAGATACGTGAAGGAGAAGAGCGAGATGGCATACCAGACAAGGCCAGGCACATGTCCCAGTTGGAAGTGCAACTGGAGACAGACTGACTGCATTCTGCTAACTAGAGTCAGAAAAAAAAAGTAAAGTACAGAGGAACATTGCATGGCAAAAATGCCCTGTGAACTCAGTCACCTTTCTCAGTATTGGCATTAAACTTCAGCACATGTTCGATTTGACCCCACTGGCAAGAACTACCACAGGAGTGCCATTTTCAAGGGCTCACAAACAGGTCAGCTTAGGAAGCTTTAAAAAGAAATATAAACAGGCCCAAGGGCTCCGGAAACCAACTGCCCTAAATGTCACACGGAGTGCAGTGCACATGGACAGCACAGCCCACTAAAGCTACTTTCCACCAATCCATCACCAATACAGATATCCACTAGAGATAACTGCAGTAAGTACAGTTCAAGATGAACCAGATTTTTTAAGGTTAATTCAAGATTGTATTGGGCTGTTTCACTTTCCGGAACTATTTAGTTTAGCTGCTCTTGTCTGTGTTATTGAAAAACATTTGAAGTTCTTTCCAGCTCAGAATATCAAGCATGTTACAGATTTGTTTATATCTGGAAATGAGCTTTAAAGAAAGCAAGTTTCTAGGAACATTAGTCAAATCTATTGGGAATGAAAGGCAAACTCCAACCAATATAGAATATTAAAGCAGCAGCTTTAGAAGAGCCAATTGTTTCACGTTTCTCTAACTGCTCTGGCCAACAGGAACAAGAGTTTGCAATCCTATAAACACCTCAAAACCTAAGTGCAAACATTAAACTGAAAAAAAAAAAAGTAATAACTTGCTCTGTAAATTACTGTAAATAAATAATGATAAATGTTGATTTGTTGTTCCTTTGTCAGAGCACCTTCCAAGGGAGAAACTCAACTCTCTTTCAGGAACCCGAAGGATGCCAAACAGCAACTCTGAGATCCCAATTTATCGAACTGAAAATTCTGCCAAGCGAGGATCGCTTAAAGGACAACTGTGATATGTAACAGAGTCACACAGCTGAGAAGCACGGAAACTGCCCATTCTCCAGCAACAAGAAAGAAGCTCAGCTAGTGGATTTCCACCCGAACATAGCAATCCCATGAATCAGAAATAGATGTTCCACAGCGTCAGTGCCTCCACTACACAACACGCACTGTACAAAAACAGCAGCTTATGGCAGTATGTAATGCTCAGCTCATGACAGACTTTTATTCATTACAGAACTAAGAGAATGTGTTTTCTGGATTCCCTTGGAAACAAAGTCCTTTCAAATGAAACTGCTCTCTTCAGAAGCACAGAGCTGATGATTTGGCCTGTTGTATGAGCCCTCACCTGTTTGAAGTCATTCATTCCTACAGACTACTCTAGGTTTCCCTCAAATGGCATCTTTTTTTGACTGATATTCTTGATTAAAAATAATCAAACAAGTCACTGGGCTAAAATCATTGTAAGAAGTAGAGTGTTTCCTTACTGTAGCTTAGATAATCCTTTTTTATTAAGTCAGCAGAGCAGATTATAAATTTCACAGCATTTTTCCCCGACTGGTAAAAAGTCCTATCTAATTCACATAGCAAAAGTAGTATTTTGTACAATACTGGTACAAGCTCCCCAGCCATGTCCTGTCCCAAGCTCCACTCCTAACCAAACATTTTTCAATAACCCACCAATGCAAGCTTTAGTTCAAAACAGCTGAAGTTGTTCATCCCTTCACAGTTGCTCAAATTTTGCATTACAGTCCTTGGCCAGCCTGGCTGGGAATGTGATCTCTATTTTGGGAATACATTCAGAAAACACAAGTCAATTTTGTAGATCCATTTTCTCCTTCTAAATTACTTTGCTGAAAATTAAAGCTATCCTTATTATAATTACCTAGACTTGTTATTTCTGTTGACTTGCTAAGCAGAGCAAAGTGCTCAAAAATATAAACATTAGTAAACCAGCATGTTCAGGAATAAATCTGACCTAGCAAGCTATTTCAAATTGCTTCTTGAAACAGATAACAAAGCTTTCAAAAATTTACATTGATAGACAGATCATAAAATTGCTGGAGTTGCTCTGGCCTACACATCTATCTACAACAATAATCAAGCAAAACAAAGGTAAGTTGTGCTGCAGCAATTACAGAATAGTTTTGTCCAGCACGCCTTGCTTTGTTGTTTAAAGTTTTCTTGACAAAAACCTACTTTTTGCTCTTTCTTATTCTGTATCTGGGTTTTACTCGCAAGTTGAAGTAAAAGATGGCAAAGGTTAATAGGAAACCATTTTACAATTCTGAAAGCTAACAGATAAACCTCATAGGAAGAGACTAAGGGGCATCATACTTGCCAAAATTTGCCGCATTTTAATCCCAGACTTTCACTAGTTGTCTGAGGGGGTGTGAAGTTCCAACCCAAATCACAGGCTCAGCACCGTAGTTCCATTTAAAAGACATTAATTGAAAAAAGAAGTCAAAACATCTATGGTTATTTCTGACAGCTGTTGCTAGAACTCGAGCATATTGGTAGAAACATAGCCTAGATTTCTTTTTGGTTAGGAAGTCCTGCTTTAGAACAAGGTTAAAGTCTGCAAGGAGCTCTTAGTGAGCTGCCAAGGTAGAAACTGCAGCAAATAAATAGTCTTGTAGATTCTGTTTAGCTGCAGTTTATGATCAGAGTCCCAAGGGCACGAGAGTTAATCTGACGGCTTGTGCACTGCTACTATCTGATTAATTTTCTGATATGGTAATTTGTGCTATATTTGGGCTTGTTTGGTTGGTTTTGGTGGTTTTTTTTTTGGTTGGTGGTTTGGGTTTTTTTTGTTTGTGGCTGGTTTTGGGGTTTGTTTTGGTCTGGGTTTTTTTGGCCAGGAATACACTCTTCTTTTTTCTGGAACATTAAATTAAATACATTTGGCAAAAGTTCTCATGATTTAGTGAAAAAGGACTGGCCCAGATCTTAGTTTCTCACTGTATTACAGATATCCTTGATTTGCTTTGCGAGTGCACCACAGCTGCAGCTTCTAACATGTTCAGCTCCTATCAACTAAAGGACTGAACGTTTTGTTAGTTCTGACTAAATGTTAAGTCTCAGACTAAATGTCACTTAACATGTGCATGTAGGATTCAAATAGCAAGCGTGCTGCCAATTATTCATCTAAAAGAGCGATCAGCCATGAAGAAATGTACCACAATAGCCGTATCACTCATTTTCTGTTATGTGAAATGATGTATTTAACTTATACGAGAGGTAGGGAGAGAGCCTGGCCTGCTGCACAACACAAAGGAAAAGCAAAACTGTTCACAACACACCAAACATTTAACACACTCACTTAGCAGATCTTATGAAACAGTTTTGAAATAGAAATTATTGCACCTAGGCACAGCAGGTAAGCTAAGGGTTGTGTAGTAACTCCAGCTCTTTGGTTCTGTGGGCCAAAACAAATCCTGCTTGTCCCTAACCTTCAATGCCCACACTGGAGTCATTCTTCTCAGCCCAATATTGTTGTCACCAACCTTCCAGTCAGAATCAGTTGCCAGGTCATATTTCAAAACCTTTACAATTTCTGCAGGGCAGGATTTTTCTTTTTATCACAAAACTTGTCCGAACAGCACGTTTTCATATGACCATTTCCACACACAGCGAGGGTGGATATTGACAAACAAGAAGGCCGTAATCAAGCAGATGAGGGGGGGGGGAAATAAAGATATTGAGATGTCCTCATTTAAAAGAGGACAGTTCAGAAAGTGCTATGATGAGAGTACGGGGCAATCCAAGCTGTGAGGCACCACGCTGGAGAGCACATGCCAGAATGGTTGAAGCAAATGCCTCGATAAACATATGCAATACAACCAGACCAACTGGAGCCCTTGGGTAAACTAAACAGCAATACTTAATTCCCACTGGTGGAACAACAGATAGAGATAAATATGGCTCCTTCCATAACCACCCCGAGTAAGATCTCTGGGGCCCTTGTGTATAAGGAAAGGCTGAGCTGTAGGTACCAGAAGCACACTGGCTTTGTTCCCATTTACTTTCACTGCTTTCAAGGACAGAAGAAGCAGCTGCGGTTACTTTGTCTGCAATGTACCAACAAGCTAAGACAAGAAACAATTTATGTTCAAATACTGTTCCTCGAATAACACACTGGAAATTAGTTCTCCCTAAACTACTGTTCAAACTTCAGACTCCATACAGTGAAGACATTAATTCATTCTTCTCAAACGCTATCTCCAAGATACATTACAGGCTTTCACTCCGACGGCTGACATTCTAAAGAGGTTTTGAATTAAATTATTTGCTAAAACAGGCACTGTCTGGCACTGTGCAAGAGATTAGTTCTACTCAGCACACACTTGGGATCATGAACTGCACAAAACTGTAAATTCATGTCCTAAATATAGCACATTCCAAATAACTTACTGATACCTTCATACTTCAGTATAATACTTTATCCAAGAACCTCATATACTTTATGCTGGTGAGTTAGAGGTTATTTTAGACCCTTTTTGCCTTTGAGAAACAGTGGGTTCCATCTCCCCAGTTAACAGGATCCAAGATTGATCTTCTTTTGCAGAATGAATGACATCCCACAGCACCACCATGGGAAAAGAGCTGCAATTCTTACACTGCTTTAGGGATTCAGGATTTGATTCTTGAATGACAGACTACCTCTCACGGATGGAGAGTTCCAAATGCCTTCAGTCTCAGAACCACTCGTTTCCACACCCTGGTGTGTGCGGATCCCCGGCCTTCAGAGATGGCACGAACAACAACAGTACTCTGTCTACATAAAATGCTTAACTGCAGATCAAACCTGCACCGCTGTGTGTAACCACCTTATGGAAATCAGGGGCAATTATGGTGCTGGCAGCAGAACAAAACATTTTTATGCCGACCAGTGCACATGCAAAATTAACGGCTCAACAATTCACTCGGGTGTGTCTCCAGATGAATGGGCACTTCTAGTAATTGAATCCAGTGGACCCTCTGCATACTAAGTAACGTATCAAAATGGCGTTCCTAGGAGCTAAAGCAACAGCAGTACAGGTTTTAAAATGTTCATATACTATCAGCAGACCATCTCACCAGTTCTCCTTATGTTATGTCTGTCTTCATGACAGTGACTTGTGCGACTGGTCAAAGATCACACAGAAGAAATACAACCATAGATAAACAGGTATGAAGGAGAATAAAATCTAACCACTTCCTGTGAAAACAATAACCAAGTGAAGCCTTTTGCAATATGCAAAATAGCAACTATCCCATCATTCTCAAACTTAAAAGATATATTTCAAATTGCTATGCAGGGATACAGTTTAATCTCAAAGTACTGCCATTAAGTACAAATTATTTCCTTTAATATCAGGAGATGTAAAAATATTTATTCTTCACTGCTATTAATTCACTTCTATTTTTTCCACTTCGTTTTGTTAATTACATTGCACACCACCTTTTCTATCTGAAAACTTGGTACAACAATCAGTTCTTGGGTTATTCAGCTCAACAGTCTGCCAAACAGCACATCTGAAACATAAGCATTTTCTTATTTCAACCATCTAATGTTAAGAAAAACTTCAGACCAACAGAACTATAAAAATAAAACAGACTCCCAGTCACACTGAGAGCCTCCTACTGTGACACAGACTCCCCTGGCTCCAGCACTGTGGAAAAAAGAAAAAAATAGCTTCTGTAACTTAAAAATGGCTTGAAATCCCCAAGTCTTATCTGTCGTACTGTATCACTATGCCCACAATATGACAGCAAACAGAAAGGGTAATACATGTTAGGACATGAAATACTGAAGAAAATTTGTAGTTGTAACAGCCTACTAGACAAGTGAATGCCTTGCATAGTGTTCATTCTTGCTGGGTTATAAATTAATATCATAGAAGTTAATGATGCATAATATTTCACAAACATAGCCCTGTGCAGAAAGGGAAAAGCTTATTTGTGCAAGTGTCACATTCTTTGGACGGCGTTTTGCAAAGTAACTACTTCTACACAAGTAGCATCCTACTGCCAAGCTTTGTGCTTGCCATGAATGCATTCGAAATCGATCCAAGGTATGAGACACGGCTTTTCCCTTCTCTTTGCTTTAACTGTTCATTTTATTTAAATGCAAGTGTCAGTGATAAGCAGCAACATCCCCTTCTCAAATGGAGTACAGGACTGATCATTCAAGGGGTCCTGTCACTCGAAGGGCATCCTTTCCTGTGGCAGAATAGAAAAGCACAAAAGTAATGCTTTTAAATAACCTCTAGGCAAAGACCACAGCCAAGCGTACGGCTCCATCCTCTCTTCCCTTGTGGATGTTCTGTGAGTAAATCAAAGGAAGAAAGAGCTTCCCCAAGGCTTAAAAGATATACAAAGCGAAATCATCAAAATACACATCTAGAACTATCCCCAAGTTGAGGTGCAAAGCTTACCAAGCAATCTTCACATATGAACCACTGTAAATGATAAATCTGAAACTCAGCTGCTTACTCACACACCAACGCCCTCAGTCAACTATTCCAGTTTCTTTTAAGATGTCTGGATATACTAAATTTAGGCTGCTGAGAGATTATTTCCACTTAGCCATACTCAGGAAAACCTGGTCTCTTCGAGAAGCACAAGAGCCTATACTTTCCCTCTCAGAGCAGCTAGTGTCATTCAGAATGCAGAGTTCTGAAGTGAAGGAGGGTAAAGAGGCTACACATCCAAACAGGAAGTTCTGATGCACAGTCTGTCACTGCAGGAACATCATCACTTTGTACCTAAAGTCAACAGAAGTTAGTCCACGTCCTGTGGCTCTACACGCAACAAAACCTGAGCCTGCCTGGAGTGTATCATGTGAACATAAAGATACTCATCTACACGTAAGCTGAAAACCTTTTAGGATGCAAATGTGTAAAGACAGAAAACATTGGAGAATGTCAAAATGTCTATTTTGCATTGCTTTAACCATGCAATGCCCCAAGGGTGGTTCCTAATAAATTTTCCATAAATGTAACTGTGTTTAAGATTAGAATTGAGCCCAGGAGATAAATGTATAGTTCTTATTCAAGCAGAACAAATGGCTGTATAACCTACATCCTGTCATACTTAGCTTTACTCAACACTTGCAGGCCTTAGGATACATAAAATGTACTCCCTACTAAAGCAGAATACACTACCCTAGATAGGGTAGGAAATTCATTCCTTCACCTTATCAGGCAGATTTCTGGGAATCAAAAAACAACACAATTTGAAGCAATTTAATACTTTACTTCTCCTGCTTGAAAAAATCCAAACGTTCACTTGGCTTTTAAACTTTATGCTGTCCTTTCAAACACAGGCAACAGCACTAAATACAGGCTGTTATATAATTAAAAAAAACCCCAAACAAATAAACACAGAAGATCTTGGTCTTCTGCTGCCTTCAGTTCCTCCTCGCTGTGACACAAGGCTATATACCACATTTCTTTGTTACAAAGATCTCAAAGATGCTGCTCCTTTTCTACAACGTAGTATTTTAAGTTATGTGGAGTTCTCAATGTCACTTGCTTCACCCATTCAGATGAACTCCTAGTAGGACATTTTCCTTCAGGTGTATTCAGTCGTTATGCACAAACACCCACCTTCCAATTAAATTACAGGGCCAAGGAGACAAGGTGAATTCAGGAGAACAGTTACTGCCACTGACAGCTCCCAGCCCAACCAGCTGATGCATTTTCTCTAGAGACAGGATCAAACTACACAATCAGCCTCTGCAGAACTCCTCAGGCTGCCACTTGCTCCTGTTACCTGGAAATAAAACTGTACTCCTCACAGCTTTCTATCCCAACCGTGCACCCCGCTTACCCAAAGAGCCAACACAAAAGCCATGCACGGTGTGCTGAGAATGAGAGAATGCTCCTGCCACTGCCAGGGAACTGAATTTCTATTTTTAACTGATTATGGCCATTCAAAGGTTTTCAGTATATAAAAGGACATGCATTATGTTTTCATAAATTTTAGTGAAGGTATCAAAGTGTGTTTTACCTGGACATCATAGAGAGCTACAATGTTCTCATGCTGAAGCTCCTGTAAAAGAAAATATTTGTAGTATGGAAATAGCCTGTTATTATTATTTTAGATTTAATTTGCTAGGTGATAATCAAAGGGAACCAAATTTTCACAGAAAGTTAGCATCTTTTTTTGACCACTGGATGGAATTTGGAGGAAATCCCAGCTATTTAGACAATATTTACAGGAATGGGAAATTAGGCAATATCTTCAGAAGTCAGAAAAGCATTTGGTTCCAGAACTTATCCTCTATGTCTTGGTACAGAAAGTACTACAGCACAAGTTCCTTTCATAAGTACTGAAAGCTGACTAAATTTATAGTTTCATACAATTTCTTGTTTAGCAGGGGACCCAACTTCACTGTGTTTAAGTCAACCTTACCATTTCACAATAAAAAGGAAATAAAATGACACCAAATAAAACTCACAGGACAGCTCATGTAATTATTGTAACTGCTCAAAAAAACCATCTGTCCTTGCTCAGCACCTGCAGCACGCTACTATCTCCAACACTACAACTTCTAGTATATAATAAATATACTAGAGTATGTATACAGTAGTATATAAAATATTGACCTATCTCAAAAAGCTTAGAAACATGAAAAGGAAGCAGCACTAATTATTACTGCAAAGCTATGTAAAATGAGATGTGGTGAAGTTCAGAGAGTGGAGAATGTTAAGAGACCATCCAAGGAGATGTTTCCATAAAATAGCATTGAAAAACAAAAAGCTGCTTCATTTTATTTCCTTCACTACAGCCACACTACACATTTGAAGTCCATTATTAACACAGCTCAGAAGTGGGAAGACTGCTTCAGAAGTCAAATTCAGCATGCCGACTTCAGCTTTCAGGGCATCTTTGAGCAAAAATAAGATGAAAAAAAGATCAAAGACTGATGTTTTACCATCAGCTATGACTTTCATGGTATGTGCTGCTTGGGAGAGGTGCCACATTAGCCATCCTGAAGGACAATGTGCAATAAGCGAAGCACAGAGATTGGTTCTACCACAATTTTCCTCTTTTAACTACAAAAAAAGTGCCCGTAAGCTGCTCTGAGACCATTTCCAGAACTAAAAAAAAAATAACTTTTTCTCTTTCTTTTTAGTCTTTGTTTCTCCTGGAACTAACAAAGGAACGAAAGGCAGAATAGCGATAACTGTGATACTACACGTGACCCAGAATGAACTAGGTCAAAAGTCTCTTTTCCTTTCAAGTAAAGCAGCTTTAAGAATCACTCCAAATTAACATACCTTTAAGATTTTTATTTCTTTTCCAAGTAGGATTTGTGACTTTGATAAGTTCTTTTTGTTAATACTCTTTATGGCTACTTCCCAATCAGTTTTCTGGAAACAAAAAAAACAACACACAAAAAAAGTATTGTCACTTTTGTATTTTTTTTTAAATTTATTTTATTTTATCCACTAACAACCAGCTAGTAAAGCACTGGAGAAAAACTTGCAAGATCACCCACCAGCAGTTACTACATCACATGACACCATCAAGAACTATTTCATTCCACAATAGCTTCGACAGCTATTAAAATCCAGCTGCAGCTACATTGCATTTTCATGGATTCCAAAGCATTTAAAAACCAAATGAAGCAAGTAATTATATCCCATTTATTTTCTGTTAGTGGTTCTATGTATCTGCTTTTTAGTCCTCTCTCAATGATCAAGTTACTTTTACTTTCCTTTAAAGACTTCCCATTTTCAGCCTTCTTATGATGTACAGATGAAAATTGCCCAAGAAAACATCTGGGTTTTTTTAAGTAAATATATAAATAGACAATATGTATGTTATCTAAAAATAATTTGCCTGTTTATCTGTAAGGTGGGAGCATCTCCACTGGCCTTTAAAGTTTCTGTTTTCCTTTCTCTCTTTTTTTTTTTTTTTTAATAACACCCCCAAATCACTGCACTGTGCCTCTCCAAGTTGCAAGTCCTGCCCTAACCCTCCAAGATGATAATAAATCTAAAGAGTTAATTCTGGGAAGCAAAGCACTTTAGGCACCCACGCCAGAATAAACTCTCACAGCATCATAACGTAACTATGAATATCCGAGGTGATTAGCAAGCCACACCAGGAAACCAGACACCTCTGAATTTAAGAAATCTTCAGCCAATCCCAAAGGAGACAATTTTCCATTAGATCTCTCGTTATCCAGCGAGATAAACATGACCCTCCTGACAAACAAAGGGCTCAGCCTCCCATACAGCTGCAACTCTCCCCTCGCCGTTATGTTAGGGAGCTACCAAAGAGCAGAGAGGAGAGGTGGGGACGCAGAGAGGCAGCTGGGTTTTTAGGGGAGAGCAATCCAGGGTTTATGGAGGCCAGAAGCCGGCTGCTCGCCTCTCGGGCTGCAGCAGCCGCAGGCCGGTGGCTGGGACAGCCCCGGGCCCGCGCCCAGGCCCGGCCCCGTCAACCGCGCCGTCCCCGGCAGCCCCGGCCGCCAACGCACCCCCGGTGGCCCTGTGTAGCGC
>JANHFX010025385.1:11193-24589 GCA_027560015.1 Chloroceryle amazona
TCAGGCTGTTGGGAATATTTGCTGAAGTATGTAGAGGACTTTAAAGCTATATTATAATAGAGAAAATGTATTATTTTGACTGAACGCAAAACCAGGATTTTTGAAAAAAAGAAGTGAGAATTACCAGCTAGAAGAAAGTCAGTGGGTTGTATCTCAAATTCTCCTTAGTATTAATTTGTCCCCTTACTCTGCTGGAGATAGCTAAGAAATAGAAAAAAAAACAAAGCTCTGTAGTCTAGGGTTTTGTTTGTTTTGCTTGCTTTTTTTAGCATGCCATACCTTCCTGTAGCTTGTCAAGCATATAATTTCAAAGGCAAAGTGGGTCTTTTATCTATTTCTGATACTATGAAGCCTTGACCAAATTAAATTCATAATAGAATAAATTTAGTTGTTATAAAATAAACTATTACTGTAATCTCTCTCACACACACAAAGATTCCCATATGTATTTCTAAGACAATCTATAGCTCAAAAATTATTACATTATGTTATCGTTTTTAGAAAACTGAGCACAGATATATCAAGATGAGTGTCCTGTGGCAAAAGTTACTTATTTATCTGATTTTGAGAGGATAAGACTACCCAAAAAATCAAAAATAGACATTAGAAAATATTCATGGTAGCTGATTACAGGGGTTTTTTTGTATATTATTAAGGCTTAAGAATGCAAACAGGTTGGTTTGGTTTGTTGGGTTTTTTTAGGAAAACAATCTCTGATGAGAGCTGATGTCATTCTGTTAAACAGTGGAGGATAATCAGGCTAACATCCCACTTGGTAGTAAGCCACTTAGAGATGTCAACAAATATGTTTATCTTGTTAGGGAAATTGCCTTGAACAACTGCGATCTTGAGATACAGAGAACAATCTCTCTGGGCCAAGCTGCTTTTAGAGATCCAGGAGTCATCTCCACATCAGCACATCTAAGTGAAGAGTGAGTAAAGGCAGACTGGACAAGCTTCTTGAGTGTTTATCAGTATAGCTTTAAAAGACAGATACTGAAGGATAAAGTTAAACTACAGCTGCTGTTTTTGGAGATGGATACTAAAATTCTCTAAGCAGAAGAAATAGAAATACATTGTGCCATTCTGTCTGTGCACTCGAGTGCAGGAAAAAAAGCTCTGAACATCCAGAAGTTCCTGCTTCTGAAAGAGCTACATAAAAATACCTCCAGTTCAGCACAGCTCAAACAATGATTGCAACATTAAACATAACTGGCAAAGCATTTTGAGAGTCTTTACCTGAGGAATTCTAATAATAATTAGGAAACCTTTTTAAATGTATATATTATCCTGATGGTACAAAAGAAAACTATACCCATGTTACATGTGAAAAAACATAGAAAATTAAAAGTAGTAGAGAGGGATGGAGGGAAAGAGGGATAAAAAAGAGCACTATTGCAGGTATTCTTTGGTAGCTGCCTGAAGATTATCTCCCTTCATCCTCTGTGTTCCCTTTGTATGTTTTCCAAACAGTCTGATGATAAACTGCATTTTGTTTTGTAGTCTGGCCTATTTAGTAGTTACAGTAAGAAAACACCAATCCTCCAAAGAATGACAGGTGCCATTGAAATGATTCTATTCGAGAACTTAAAGAATCACACAAAAGTGCAATTTTATAAATCATTTTTAAAAAATCTAAAAGTTAAATTATTTATATACTTCTACAAATCGAATTAAGAACTCTGGATATTGCATTTTTTATTTTATTGATTTTTTGTCAATTTATTGTATAAATTGATAAAATTATTTTTCTTTATATAGAAAAATTAGTTCTAAATGCAATGTTTTATAGTATTTCCATAATTCGGTCTTCCAAGCCAAATCGATATTTGCAGTTGTTATTGAAAGTCTTCATTATCTTTTTATTATTATTTCAAAGTTCAACAGGCAGCTCATCGTTCCTAAGTCCAAGAAATATAAAAAAATATATTATTTCTGATGGATAAGATTCTTTTTTCTCTAGATAGCTTACACCTTTATATTCCTTAAGTAAAATAGCATGGGACAAAATTTCAAATGAGTTAAATAGAATTTATTTACAAGGTATGAGATGAAAGCTAAGTGTTCAATGTGTATTATGCTTTTACTTACTTTAACCTCACTAAGCAAATCCTGAGCTCTTTGTACCCAGGAAATGTTATATGTGTCTCTATCCTTTCATGACTTGTATCAACAGGAAGATAAGCAGGTACTATTTCTCTCTATTTAAAGATTGTATTGACCAATCTCGATTAAAATGCAATACCTCAAAGAATAACATTGAAAAATTAAGTGTGTGAAGTGTGTTAATGTTGCTATTTTATTCTGTCCTTAAAAGCATCTCTTACAAAACAATGGAAAAAAAAATCTAAAGAAGGCCATATAAGATCTGTTTCATTTATGAAAACTCAGAAAGACATGGCAAAATATTTAGCCAAAAAAGAAGGTTACTGCTCTGATAAATAAAAAAAAAAAAAAAAAAGAGAGAGAAACAACCTTTTAGAACCAATGTTTTATATTGAAAAGAAAGTTTGCACATAAAAAAATGATTAATATGCAATTCTGTTAATTTCCGTACATTTCTCATATTTTAAGGATGATAAAATTCCTTTGACATAGGTGAAAAATAAACATCAAATAGGTACACTGAATGACTTCTTTTTTTTTTTTTTAAGATTCTACCCAGCTAATCATTACAAAGAAGCCAATTTAATACACAGTGAGGCTAACTTTCTCCTTTGGAAAGAATAGACCAAGTGCTTGGATGTATCTGAACCATCTTAACAATGCATAAACCTAATCCCTGTCTTCACGGCATTTAGGCACAATGGTCTCAGAGGACCAAGTGAGCAAAAAAAGCTTATCAATGTTTAACAGACCTCAGTACAATGTTGAATATAGGATTAGAGACAAATAGGAACACACAAACCAAGATCCTTAGGTTTTCCGGACACCAGCAGCTAAATTTGTCTGTAACAGCTGCATATAGAACAGAACGGAAACATAAAACATGCTTATTCTCCTCCTTTTCCTTCTCTCTTTTCTTTAACAAAAAAGAAAATTTTATCTACAAATTGTTTCATTCTTCACTCATTTTTCACATATTAAAATAATATTGGTGTCAGGCAAGAGTGGACAATGGCAGAACAGCAGGTCACTTCTTGCTGTATGAAAAAAAGTAGTTTTAAGATTTGTCATTGTTAAGGCTCCATTTGAAAATAGTATTTATTAAAAGCTTTCTTTAATAAAGGTATTTTCAGTACAACCATATAGCACAATGCAAAAAATTATATATATATTTTCAAAAAGTAGAGGACTCTTGAAAATACTAACAAAGCTGAATGAAGGCATTTGTTCAGAGATGTAAAAGTTTTAAAGCAGTTTTTGGTTTATTTGCAGCACTTTCTAAATGTTCTATGCTATGCTGCACAGCCTAAGTGTACCCATATTAGATTTTAATTTTATATTTAAAATTGAAATTCAAAGTTATGTTTTTCTTTCATTAACTGTAGTCGGTCTATGTAGATTTTTCTAAATGCAGATATACATGCTTGGTATTTGACACTCACAAAAGGATATACTCCCAAAGTAGAAGGACTTGAAGTAAAAAGGTTGAAATTACAGCAGAACTATTTCAAATTAAATGATATCTGGAGGGCAATATGATAATAAAATAAATTTCTGAACATGAGAGGGGACTGAAGTTACAGAAAATTTGCTTAACTCTCCTAATATACATATTTTTTCTCCTCAGGCTTTATACACTTTCCACTTTTGGCAAGAGGCAAAAGTGCTGCCATTGCTGTAAAAAGCATTTCTACAATATTTCAAACTTGACCGTAAGGAGGGAACACTGCAGATCACATGAATTAAGTCTCCTAACCTTTTAGGATAGTTTTGAAAACTTCATCAACCTGTGATGTTAGAATATAATTAGTTGAATCTCCAAGCTGTGGATCAATAGTCTAAATTCCCATGCCTTTGAGATTTGTTGAATCATTGTATTAGAATGGTATAAAAACTCTGCAGTTCTTGGTGAATAATTTATCCAAAGTAACTTCAGCAAGTCAGTGCACAGTAAGTCTTACTGATCTGACAGCATGAAGGTTTCTTCCTCCCACTCTTCCTCCTTGTTTGAGAACGAGATGATACTTGCCATGATCTGTGTTACCTTCAGTTTTTGATAGCAAACTTCTCATGTATTCAGTTTTCCATATTTTAAAACAAATTCTGCATTAAAGGTAAAACTAAACATTTATGCTACTAATGCAATTTTATAATTGTTTGTAATGTGAGACAGTCTAATAAATCACTTACATACTATTATTGAAAATATTGCCCTAATTAATAGGTTTAAGAGGAATTTTCTCCTATGGACACATTATGCAGAATTATCAAGTATGAGGTTTTCTCTTTCTTCAAAACAATTACCTCTGAGTCCTTTTTCAGTTTTTAACTCAACTCTTAATTTCATTATACCTTCTTAGAAGTAAACCTATTAGAGAATATTTTGATATATAGAATAATCTATGTGAGAAAATCAACTGGATGTCAGAAGATTATCCAGTACAACCTTCCCTCAAGGCACAGCTAATTTTAAGTTAGAACATTTTGCGTTTGGTTTGTGCAGTTGAGGCTTAAGTCCAAGAATGGAGATTTCACAAGCTTTCTGGGACAAGAGGGTCAACTGAGTATGTTACTACCTTAGCAAATGCCCTAAATTAGCCAAATAGTCCTCCACAACTAGTGGAAGTGCTTCTGCTTCATCAGTGCTTAGATGATAGTTTGAACCCAGACAATAATCACTAAATCTTCAGAGATTTCAAATTATTGGCTGTGTTCCAAGAACTGTACTTAAACAATTCTTTGTATTTCCCAGTCCCTAAAGCCTAATTCTATCATTCTACTCCAGAGTTTTCTCATTGAAAAAACAGTATCAGCTGTATACACAAAAGAAGGTAATGCTCTGCCCTTTCTGAAGCCCAGATTTATGTGTGTTTGTCTTAATCTACACTACGTGGAGGTATATAGAGAACTTAGTTTATGAAAGCTTTAACATATAAATCATCTAGTTCCCTTAAGCAATGAATATATATATATTCTGGTTTATTACCACCCATATTCTTATGAGTATTCACATAAGCAATTTGACACTAGTATATATGGATCAGAAATGGTAACACACTATGGCTGTATTGTATTTTTTGGAATGGTTTACTAATGATTTTATTTAGAATGACTGCTGTCCTCAGGAGATGTATGTTAAGGAAAAAAACCCACATTTTTATTTCACCATTTATTAATATGTCACTTTACATAGTACTAGTTACAAAATTATTTAATGCAAGATGAATATTGCTAGTCCCACATGGTGTAAAGAATTGGGTCTAATAAAAATCTGTAACTGTATTCTGGATGAATTTACTGCTAATGAAATATGCTGGATTGACAGAATCTGGAGGCAAGTTTTCATATTTATCAAGAGAAAACTTTTCTCAACAATAACATGCCAATACTCTCATATATTATACTCTTCAAGACATGTAGCAGAGATTCAAGTCTGCCTTTAATTTCCATTCATAAGGTACAAAATATAATTCATCTAAATGCTTTGCAGTCTACTATTGAGAATACCACTAGGGCACTGAATAGCAACAGCTGTGACGATGTTTTTTATAGCATGAGTCAGGAACATACAGGATTTCAAATCATCATAGAATAACAATGATACAGTAGCAACTTTCAATTATAATTTACAATGCATCTGAACATGGTTTAATATGTATAGTTTATTAACCTTTCTTAACTCTATTTGGAGATTTTAAGAATTTAATTTTTTTAAATCCCCACAGAATTCTCAGTACATAACTCTATTGCACTAACACTGCAATGCACACAGGATGGATAAATATTACACATAAAAGTATACAAGTATATATGAACAATTTTATCATTATCAGGGAGCCTTTTCCCCTAACACTTTGCATAAACTTTCTTAATATAATTGTAATACTGAGAAGAATATACATAAGTCATGAAACGGTAGAGTGAAGAAGTCCAAGAGAAAGTCTTTTAGTCATTTGAGTTAGAGGGTAGAGTGAAGGGAATAAGAAAGGTAGAATACATTTTATTTTCTTATGGGCTTAATGGAGTCTCATAAACAGATATACTTCTGAAATGTCTCTTTTGGAACTCATGTTCCAAATAGAAAAAGAAAACATACGTGTTTTACTAAAAATGAAAGACACTTACACAGGCTCCTTTCCTAACATTGGAACAAAATAGCTTTGTGGGTAAAGTTTATCAATTTGGAGAAATCATTGGTCATAATGGCTGTCAATGTGTTTCAAAACTGGCCTGAAAAGATGTCATTTGCAAATGCAGGAATATCCTTGGTTATAACTTTCTAAAAGGAAAAAAAGAAAGAATAAACACAGTGCTTGGAAAGGTAGCACCTCAGATCTACTGCCACACAAGAGAACTGGTTCTTTTGAAGCAGTGTTTGACCTGATGAAAAAAAAGTGATGAGGACTCAGACAAGCTGTATGAATTCCTCATCACTGGTTCTGCTGGCGGCATGCACAGTTCTTGAGTTTCATTACATCTACACTTGCACACCGTGATAGAGATGGAAGAAATAATTAGGAACATCTAATTTGATTTTTATTCTTTTCAAATTTGAGGAATACCTAGTTTATATACAGATACATATACACACATAGATATATAGTACATAGTATATGTGCACACATGCAAACACACCTCCATAATATGAAAACATCCATCCATAATATAAAATAATGACACAGAAAGTTTTAATAACTGCTGCACTCAACAGCTTAATTTTCAGTGTATTTCTTCCATATCCTTCTGTTTGCTTCATTTATCCACCTTGATAAA
The DNA here is from genome assembly GCA_027560015.1 of Chloroceryle amazona. Classification (NCBI taxonomy): domain Eukaryota; kingdom Metazoa; phylum Chordata; class Aves; order Coraciiformes; family Cerylidae; genus Chloroceryle; species Chloroceryle amazona. The sequence continues at coordinate 18,073 of JANHFX010025385.1, forward strand.
TGCATATTACATACGTGCAAAAAGAGGTAATTTTCTGCACTCCTGCTGAAAGTTTATGGACCAGCATTGACTCAGAAATCAAACCCTAATAAACATTACTCTACATAGTTTGATGGAAGTAGTTCAATTTGTTTCCCTCTACAAAGCCAGTACATTGCACTATTTTTATGCATCCTCCATAACAGACCCTTCAGTTGTCATTGTTAAATGCTATCCTGAGGTTCAATTCAAACTGTAATCCTACCGAACTACTTGGAAACACAATTACTATGCAATCCTTGCAGATCTTTCTCATTACAGACTATGGCAGAGTTCACTCTCCCATGAAAATTTGTAGATGGAATGGTTGGAAAGGAAGTTGAACTAGAGAGAAGATATAAGAAGGGATAAAGTTGGGATTTACATGGAACTGGAGGCATCTCTTCCCCTTAGCAACTTTTGAACACTTCTTTCAGACCTTGCAGACAGATCCTGATCACCACTTAATTTCCAGGGGAAAAAAACCAAACCAAACCAAACAAAAAAAAACAAAAACAAAAACAAAAACACAAAAACAAACAACAACACAAAAAAACAAAAACCCACCACATAAACAAACAAGCAAAATGTTAGTACTACGTCCATCAAAAGAAACAGAGATAAAAAGTGGGCTGTGCTGGGTTTAGCTGGTAATTCATTTGATTACAAGCCTTTAATAATTGCAGATACTCTGAACAAAGACAACTATGATCTCTACAAACCCGACTCTCTTCCTCTCCCTTTTTATTCTCTATGTTGCTCATCTTTTTCTTACTGCAGGAACATAACTTTTAGCCTACAGGTCTTTTAAGAACTTCAATATAAAAAACTTGATATTAGCAGTGATACTATGGTGTCTGTACTTCTCTGTTTACACACGTTACCTATGTGCAGAGCCATGGGCACAGTAGAGAGAAGGATTGTAGGGTGATAAACAGACATAAATATTAAATGAAAGCAAGATAATAACGTGCCTGTAAGGCTAATGTGTGGCTAGCTTATGCTACAAAAGCAATGAGGGAAGACAGATTGTGACATTTTCTTCTGGCAGGGAGTGGGAAGAAGAGAGGGTGAGAGAAAGGGAAGAGCAAGGAACATGAACAGAAAGCTGCTGTTTAAATTGACGGACCAGACTGACACAAAAATAAATTGGTACAAATATCCAGGAAGACAGGATTGATATTTTGGATCAGTCTTCTAATAGGGTAGGTAGACAACAAAACTAAGGTGGACCTTTGCCAATTCCTAAAGGTGTAATATCCCAGAGTTCAAAAGAATTAGACTTGATTTTCCTGAACGTCCTCTTGTCCTCAAGAAGCAAGATTATCAGTGTCTCTTCTTTTAGATGACAATAGAAACCTAAATACTTATTGTCTATATGCTGATTTAAGTGTGCTTGTAGACCCATAATTATGAAGAATATGTGAAGCACTATAGTGGTAATTTGCAAATATCATTTGCTAAGCAGTTGGATCCTGCCTGGCCAGAAGTCATAAATACAGTAAACCAGCAATACATTGCATGCTTGGATAATACACACAGATGAAACAACAGTATCCATAAAAAAAAGGCTCATGGGCAACACAAGGAGCAGGGTTTACTTGGAGCTAGGTACTAAAAGCTTTTTGATGCTGTATTAACAGTCTTTACAGACTTACATAACAGTTTCTTGTATTTCTGCCATCCACCTCCTCATTATTCCCTTATTGTCTAGCACATCGTCATCTTTGGCAGACAGAAATCTTTGCTAATGTTTGACTTTCAAGTGAACAATATGAACAAGAGTAAGAAAAGTCATTCAAGAAGACAGCTACGTTTTAGTCTAGTTCAAGACCTCTAGCAGGTAGCATAAATAAGTTTCAGTGTTGATAAATCATTGAAATTCCCCCTCTGGGTGTGTGCATTTGCTTCCTACATGACAGCACAGCTGATAATAAAATAAAAAAAAAAAGAGGATCATGAGAAAAAAAGTCTGGTGTAAAGAAGCCTCAGAAATACATAATCACCCAACATAACAATAGAGGAAAGGTCGAACTGACTCACTGTGCTTGGAAGAGAATAGTACTAATGCACATTTTTAAATGGTGGAAAAAGACAGCTGATCCAATAAATGCTAAATGCTCCCTCCTCCTGGGTCCTCAGGGAAACCGTCAGTTCATCATAATGCCTACAGCACTTTGCAGAACTGAGCAAAGTAAATATAAAAGCCTTCTGAACTAAAAATAGGGTGACCACTGAGGTCTGAAAAGGGAGACAAACTATAAAAACCCATCTCTTTATCATTTGACAACTATGTGCCTTTTAGGTGACCCTCTAGTGAAAACTCACTGACTGCTGTGTGCTGCTGAGTTAAAGGGGATCAAGGTCAAATCATTAAGGAAGAAAAGAAGAAGAAACAAAATCCTAACATCAAACAGTGCAGTCCCTGGTTTGGGAAATAAAAAAGGAATTCTACATACAATAAACAGGGAAAAAAATCCATTTTTTTTACTTGTCCAGTGATGCCAATAATTATAATTTTAAAAGAGCTCAATTGTTTTTTCTATTTTTTCCTTAAAATAAATAAATAATGAGAATCTGCACTTCTATTTTCAAAGTTAAATATCTATATTTTATAGCTTTTGGTAGAAGTTTGAAATATGGGAAACATAAATCCTAGAAGCTCTACAAAAAGTCCAACACAAAAAGTGGAAGGTATTATTTAAAATGTTAATAGATTTGGATCAATTTCATGATAATTAGATTAAAAAATTATTAGTTTGTGATTTTTGGACCAGTATTCCAGCATATGCCCCAGATGGGAAGCAGTTTGGCAGTGATGTCCCTGTGTGTCCTATTGGACACAAAGTCGGACACCAGCTAACAGTGTGTCCTTGAGGCAAAGAAGGCTAATGGTATCCTCGGTTGACAGCAGGTCAAGGCAGGTGATCTCTCGTCTCTACTCAGCACTGGCAAGATGTATCTGGAGTTCTGGGTCCAGTGCTGGGCTAGAATGAGATCAGTGAGAAGATATTGGAGTGAGTCCAGCAAAGGGGTGCAGGAACTGGAGAATCTGACATAAAAGAAGAGTCTGAGAGAGCTGGGACTGCTTGGTCTGGAGAAGAGAATTCTAAGAGGTATCATAAATACCTGATAGGGGGAGTAAGAATGACAGAGCCAGACTTCTCAGTAGTGCCCAGTGACAGTACAAGAGGCAACAGGCACAAACTAAACCATGGGAAATTCCACTGAAACATATGTAAAAAATTCTTCACTGTGAGGGTGGTCACACAGAGGAACAGGTTTCCCAGAGAAGCTGTTGAGTCTCCATCCATGGAGGTATTCAAAACCCAATTGGACAAGGTCCTAACTAACCTGATTTTGTGACCCTGCTTTGAGCAGTGGCTTGGACCAGATGACCTCCAGAGATGACTTCCAGCCTCAGCCAGTCTGTGAGTCTGTCATTCTGTGTTTTTATGAACAGACTATACAATTCAGTCTTCTTTTTCAGGGGACTAATTGTATCTCTAGATTGCAATCTCTTCTTCCATGTTTCCTTCTCATTAAGATTGTCTGTATGACAGATGATTTTATATTGCTGATAACAAATTTCTACCTAATGCACACACTACAGTATAAATCCAGATAAACAATTCTGATAAACAGTGACAGCTCCACAGCCATTACACTCTTATTGCTTTCTATTATAAAAATGAATTCTGATGAGTTATTATCTAAAGGTATACGAAATTAATTTTTTCAACACTCTTCTCTTCATACCTTGTGTTTCAATACTTTGATGATACATCTATACTGGTCACTGACAATGTATGTGCACAGAGTAGAGAGAATGCTCTGGTAGGCATTAAAGGGGACTTATATGGGCATGGCTGATCTTTCTCAACAGGCTTAGATGCCAGTGTAATACAAGTGCACAATGAGCTATTGTCCCTCTAATGACTCATAAGATAATCAAAGGATTTGGAAAAAGTTATAAACATTTTTTGAATACTTAAACAATTAAAAAAAGGTTTAAATAGGTTCAGAGCTAGACATAAGAAATATATATATACAGTTACATAAATATATATGTGCAAAATATATCAAAGTTATGGCAAATTCCTGGAAGTGAAACTGGGAGTTTCAGCACTGACACAAGTGTAAGAGTTGAAGTAGTTTTTTTATGTAACATCGTGGGGGTTTTTTGTGTTTTTGGTTGGTTGGTTGGTTTTGGTTTTGTTGGTTTGTTGGTTGGTTGGTTGGTTGTTTTTTTTATTTGAATACAGTATGATTAAGAAGCACTTCATTCAAGATTTAAGACAAGATTGGTTTCTGTCCATCTGACTAATACTGGCAGCCCAGACACTAGTCTTGAGAGCAGGGCTGTTATTCCTAGAGGAACAGACTGCAGTTTGATCTGACTGGAGACTTGGTAATGACTTGGACAAGGGCAAGGTAGGTTTATCATGCGGGAATGGTCCAAGTCTCAGATCAATGTGAATAATCTTGTGCATGCAGCTGTTAAAATAAAATCAGCTTGTCCAACATTTGGAAACAGCTGTTGCAAGAGAACAAGCAGGCTTTGGATGTCTATCTTCTTCAACAATCCCTAAAAACTGAGAAAAGGACAACCTAGCCACTGCGTATGAGGCAAACATAGAGACAAGTTGTGAGAAATCCAGGTTAGTCAGGACATAATGATTCCAACTAGTATGAGGCTGTTCGTAAGTTTACCTGATTGAAGAACTGCTCACAGCTTGTCAGAACTTCAGAGCTCTGTAACAGAATTGAAATGAATATGTAGCAGCTTTCATTATACAGAAGCAAAAAATAATTGACATCGACCACCTGCTGAGAGAACATCAGTACTAATGTAATGAACTTCAATTTGCAGAAGACAAAAAATGCTTTGTCACAGTGATGAACAGATACTACTAAACACTTGTCTTCCAAAGTGCCATGAAGAGCTGGAGTCCTTGAAAAGAGCATAGAAAGAAAATCATGCTCCACGATAGTTTTATGGAACTATCCACTCTGGCTGCTAGAGTCTGTGTGCCTCCTCATATGCCTAAATATGCTATTATGAATATCATTAAATGCATATTCTAAATATGTTCTGCATATACACACAAGTGTGTATACATATCCCTACATATGCATAACATATATATGTGTGCATATGAACAAACATGTCCTTATATTTGCATACTAACTTATGTAGTTGCAGTATACATTCATCCAAGAAGGCAAGCTGGAAAACACAATGAATGGTCATGAAGAATTATCAAAAAAGACCTCATAGCTCCTAGAAAATCCTTGAAAAAGTACTAAAATATACATGAAAATATAAGAAACCTCAAAATAGATGACTACAGATATATGAAGCTTTGCAGAGTCACCAAGGGCATGATGAGTTCCAGTAATGAACATAAGAAGAAAGACATAACATAAATGATTGAAAATTTGGTATGCCCCGATGGAGGAAGGAAGAATTAGGAGAAAAAGTGTATTCTGTATAGCTCTCCAGAACCACCACACAATTGGAAAACTAACAAATCTACAAATCAGATACTTAGAGAAATGAGTCAAATATAAACGGACACTAAACTCTTTAGAAGACAGTCATTCCTTAAACCAATAACAATTAGAAGAGAGGAAATATTTCAATATTTGTCTACACATGTCTACAGGACAAATTCTTTAGAACTGTAGTTGATGGTGATAAATAAACCTATGTCACAGAAGCACGGTCTTTAAAGCAAATGACGATTTGACCCACTAATGCTGAAAATGTCTCACTGGGGATGAATCTGGAGAATTATACTTCCTAGAAAGTCAGAGATTTTAGAAAACAATGAAATACAGTCTGTGTTCTTTACAGAATATTGTCATGAAAAAGCATCCCTGCAGTTCTGACTATGAGGTCTAATGCAAAAGCTGCTAAGAGACACCAGCATTCTGGGAAGCACTTCTGAAAAAATTAGGACTGAAGCAGCATGACAAACTCTTATTTTTATTTTCTTATATGACAATGTTATCTTCCTTCATCTGACATGTTTCTTAATCAAGCTGTGTTGCTTACTCTGCTCTGTGTGCTGAAGAGCATCACACCAGAGACCCCTTTTCTACAGAAATTTCATACAGACAGTTTTGTCCTTGCACATATGCAAATGAGAACAGAATTTGCATGTATTTCTCCACTGACAAGGGAATTTATACAATATTTGGTATTCTGTGTACACTATGTTGGTTAACAAGACTTTGATTCTGTCTTTGATAGGCTACATTTTGTTGCGAAGTTGTGAACATTTATTCAAGTTGGATATGCTTTTTTTCTCTTCAGTCTATATGGAAAAATTAAGTCCAGCCCTTTGTGCCTTCGATGGAATCACAGGAAACTTTGAAAACTAAAGAACACAGAGATAAGGCCAGTATGTTATATAAGAATGCACTCTTAATAATTATCATAATGTGTAATCAAAAATGAAGAGTCATCCCTGAGCATAAAGGGGTTTCTAAT
>JANHFX010025387.1:0-17054 GCA_027560015.1 Chloroceryle amazona
CACGGCACGGCACGGACCCGCTCCGCAGCACGCCGGGAGCTGTAGTCCCGAGTGAGGGCCGGGCTGCCCGCGCCTGCCGGGATTTGTAGTCTCCCCCCCCGCCTCGGCCGCTGCCGGAGTGTGCGTTGGGGGATTTCCTCCCCTAAACCCGGGGGTTTCACCCCCCCGGAGCGGGACAAGCGAGTGGGTGTCGGGGCGTGAACGTGGGGCTGTGCCCGGGTCCTGCAGCCCCTTGCACCGGGGTTTTACAGCTGCTTGCACCAGGATCATGCGGCTCCTTGCACCAAGGTCATGAGGCTCTTTGCACGGGTGCCAGAGGCTTGTGGTAGCCATGGAGGGTTGGCAGTGACCTGGAGACGTGCAGAGTGGTGGGAGCAGCAGCAGCATGTGCCTGCTCGAGGCACGGGGACGTGTGACACCCCCCTAACAGGACCCTCGGGGGTCTGGCAGCTGCGGGTGGAAGCTGTGCGGACATTGTGGAGCTTTTAGTGTGAGATGAACTCTGAGGTCCAGGGGCTGCAGCAGGAGGGAGCAGTGGGGACCCCATCCAGCTGGCGCCAGCAAGCAAGCCCAGCTGCAGCCTGAGTCCCCAGGGCACAGTGTCACCCTGCTACCACGCAGCCCGGGGCTGCAGGACAGTATTTCCCTCTCCGGGGCTGGGAGATCCCCACTCTACAGGACCCGCCGTGGCAGATTTGGCTGGAAACAGCAGATTTAATGTGTGGTCACATGTCCCAGTGGGGTGACTGTCATCTGACCGGGAGGTGGGTGTCAGACAACAGGCAATGGGCCCTTTGGCGCTGCCTCTCCCCTGCGTTGCCTTGAGCTGGACCTCGAGGACCAGGCTCCTGAGTCCAGTCTGGGCACCTGGCACTGGCCCGATCTGTCTGACGCTGCATCCAGCAGCTCCTCTTGGGGTGATCCAGACACCCCAAGCTTTGGTCATATCTGTGTCCCAAGCACGCCATCCCCTTCCTTCTCATCGCCCTGTCCTTTGGGGTTGCATCAATGAAGAGATTTACCCCTCGAGAACAAAACCAGGGTGTTTTCCTCAGCCTGAGTGTCCTTGCCTGACACTTTTTAATCCCTAATTTATTTGTAAATACCTGCAGGCAATTCCCCCAGACCTAACGAACTGAAAGCTGTTCACACGCAGCGCCTCATCTCTGAACATCCTGCTCCAAACTGGTTTCTGAAGCCTCCAGCTACCACACCAGCTCAGCCCTGGGGTCACCAAGCCATAGCTGAGCACAGGGTGCAGCCTGAATTTCTCCCAGTCATCCCAGTTTTCCAGCCAGCCCCAGCAGGGATCCGTGTCCCAGTCACAAAGGCGACCACCGATTTGTCACTGTGGTGAATTCAAAGGCTCTGTGTACACCTGAAATCCCAGGCAGCACCTGGAACCCTCGATCGTGAGCTCAGACAGGGTGGTGTTATCAGGAAGAGCTGTGCCAGATCCTGCTCTGCCACAGCCAGATGAGACGTGAGGCAGTTAGATCTGCAGCCTTTTATTTCTCTCACTACGGAAGATCTGGAGGCTACTCGTCACCATGGTCCAAGGTGGGATATAAGGTGTTGCAGGGCCCAATTGTCCGACGGGCAATGCTCAGCATCCTCAAGCTGACAGGGCGAAGCCCACTCTGTTGTTGGCCATGTCGAAGATGGAGTAATAGTTCCGGAGGAAGAGGTTGCCGAGGATCCAGAGTGGCTGGCCACTGGTAGAGGGCACGTATGTACCCTCAACCCCAACGGTGCAAATGCCATCGTTCTGTTGGGGGAAAAGGAGGAAATTTCAGTGCCAGGGAGGAGCGTGGGGGATTTGTGCTGCCCATGGCTGCTTACAGCAGGATCAGACCCTCCTTACAGTCACACACAGGCACACAAAAGCACCGTGAAATCAGGTGCTGGGAAATAAGATGCTCAAGCTGCTGCTTTGAAAAGAAACCGACTTTCTCCTGGGCAGAACTGCCCTGGGATGGCAAAAGCTTGTTGGGAATGATAGAACCACACCTACGTTTAAGACGTAGACAGAGGGAGGCAGCGGTAACTGGGCCCCACTGATGGCAAAGTAGAGGGTGGGCATGCTCGGGACGTTGCTGCAGTCAACGACAAACTGCAAAGGAAGCAAAGAGGGGCAGAGGGGTCAGGACCCCAGGGCTGAGCACTGTTCTTCCTCTGGCTGTAACCACAGCTCTGCTCCCTGAGGGTCAGCACAGCTCTGACTGTGGCAGGGCTGTGCTCACCCGAGTTTGTCAGGTATGGAAGAATTATTTTTGATTTGCAAGGGGAGATACAACCCCTGCAGCATTGCTCCAGGGGAGGTGCTTTGTTCCAGGGATGCTGGGAGCCCTTCTTCGCTCACTGTTACTGCCAGATGCATCCACATCCCAGGGCATCAGCCCCTCGTGTGTGCGGGGCATCTTTCCCACCTACCCCATAGTCACTCTCCTCTGCTCCCAGTGCCTGCAGGAAGGCTGACATGAATTGTCCTGGGACTGTCAGCAGGAACGTCCCTGTGTCCACAATGCCATGACAGCCTTGGCTGCACCAGCTGGTGGCCGATGGCCCGATGGAGAACCTGGAGAGAGCCGCAGCAATGGCATCAGAAAAGGCTCCCCCCACTCCGAGACCAACCCTGAGCCACAGTGCAGCACTTACTCCTCAATACTGATCTTCCAGTACAACTCCTGGACCACAGGAGCCCATAAAACCTCCCCGGAGTACAGCTCAGGGTCAACCCCTCCAAGGATGACTTCACCACCGTAATTATATGTTGGGTTGCTGGAAAGATACAGAATTAACCCCCCAAATGAGTCAAGCTGCTCAGTAGAAAGCGGTGTACAGGCACGTGGGGAGAACAGACAGATGGAGAGGGGTGAAGGAAAGGGTGGATCCAGGCTGCGTTTGTGCAAGGGACACCCGCTGTCAGAGGTCTCACCGTGAGTAATAGAAGCTGAAGATGGGTTCTGCCAGCTGGTTCTGCTGCAGCATGTTCTGCATCAGGGTGTTGTAGCCGCCAATGCCAACGCCTGGGTAAGCCATGCCCAGAATCCCATCGAACTCCAGGTAGTAAAAGGGTCTGGTGGGCTCATCCAGGCTCAGGCCGAACTCCTGGTTCTTGATGATGATGTTCTGGATCTAAAGGGAGGGGAAAGATGCTGGGAGATGTCAGTGTTTTGGACATCCCCTTGAGAGCAGCATCCCACCAGGGAGTCTGGGGAGAAGGAGGGGTGGTCAGGGAGGTCATGAAGGTAAAAATGCACTGATAGGTGCTGAGCTCCTCCCCACCACAGATGGGAAATGGAGGTAGGAGCAGCCTGGCTCATAATCTTTGTCCCATCACCCTTATTATTTCATGAAAATAGCCACAAAAACTGTTTGCCTCTGTTAAATTAGTTGAAAACCCCACATCCACTGCATGCACGCCTCACAAGAGAACATTGCTTATGTCCTGTAGTGACAAAGCTCAGCCATCGGTGTAAAAAGCCTAAAGTGGGGACAGAAAGCCCAGAAGACTCGGGCTGAATTTGTTTGAGGTCCCAGTCTTTGAGTAAATTTATGCTGACACACCACAAACTCTTCCTGGGAGGTTCAGACACTAAGATCCAAAATAAGAAGGTAGTTCCAGATACCCCCAAATTTGTAGCCAGATTGGGCCGACCACAACTTCTTACCCTGACAGCAGCAATGCACCACCAGCAGCAGTCACTTACTGTCACGGTGTCGTATCCTAACGCCACTGGCACGTCACCAAACCCGTAGCTCAGGGTGTAGGACACGTCGGTGCCCGAGAAGGTGGACGACAGGCTGTGGTTGAACCTGGCATGATTCACTGCACGGAGAGAAGGTCCCAGCCCCCAGGTTACATCCTGACCTCAGTTCAGCATCCCTGTCCCCACGTGAACAGAAATCCCCAGCAAGGTGCCCTTCAGAAGGAAGGGGCCATCCCAAACCAGCCCCCGGTGCTCACAAGCAGAGACAAACACCAAACCCCATCGGCTCCCACTGATTTCCCTGTCACAGCTCCAGCCCACAGTGTGCATGTGATGTCACAAGTGATGCTGGGACACTGCTCTGAGCCCCAGGGGATGCTCACCACAGGCAGGAGTCTGGCAGTAGGTGGAGGGCACCCACAGGTTGGAGGAGCCGGTGTCAAAGAGCACCAAGAAGTTTTCTGGAGGGGTCCCGATGCTGATCTCCCCGAAGTAGAAGGACTATGAACAAGAGTGAGGGGCAGATTTCTGTTTATGCCTGGTTTTTTTTGAATGAGAGTTTTCTGCTCTCTGCCCTCTGCTAGCTGAGACACTTCTAGGGGGTTGCAGGAAGTCCTTGAATGCATCCAGGTCAGCTAAAGCACAGAAAGGGGCAGCGATTTGTGTGACATAAGGCCAGGAGTAGTAGATCTGCCCTATAACCATCAAACTCTGCTTTTTTCTGGGAAGGGAAATCAATTCAGGATAAGACATTCTGCCTCCTGCCTTCGTCCCCCAAAATCACCCAGAGCCAGGCTGCAGAGACAGCAAAGCTGCCCATGCCCAGCACAGCCCCTCGACTTGTGAGCAGGGAGAGAGCTGAGCCACCTGCTGCAGAGTTTCCTGCATCCCCAAACCAGAGCCAGGTGGCTCAGAGGAGGAAGGAAAAGCTTTAGTACTTACATCCAGGTAGTTCATTATCGGTTCATAAGCCACAGTGTTACTGAGCTGGTATTTCCTACCCGGGTCCCCTCTGAGGTCCTGCAGGAATCCCTCCGGCACCCCCTTCTCTCTCATCATGTCCCACAGGGATCTGCCTTTCCTCAGGGGGACCCTGCATGGGGTAGAGATGGCAGCAAGATGCCGAATGGCCGGGAAACCCCATCCAGGTGTGAACCCCCATGTGCTGAGAGCGAGCCCCACTCTGCAGCCAGACCCTGCACCCTCGCACCCATCCCGGCCCCAGGGCTCACCTTATCCTCCCCTCCCCGAGCTGCAGGCAGAGTAGGACCAGCACGAGCCACCACCTGGTCCCACATGCTGGTGGCTCCATGGCAGCTCCTGCACTACCTCGCCCAGCGCAGGGTGTATATAGGCAGGAGGCGTGCCCAGCTCCTGGCTCCAGACACCCCTTTCCCCTATCGCTGCACCCACCCAACACCAATGCTTGCGGTGGGTTTATCACCGTGGCCGCCCTGATTTTGCCTCTTTAACCCGGATGCTCAGGGACACAGATTGGCCGGTACCTCTGATACCGAGACCAAATATGTGGCATCCAATAAAAAAACAAAATTCTTTTGTTATCAAGAAGTCAAAGCATTTTTCTCTTGCCTTCAGCACCAGATTGATCTTTCCAGGAAACAAAGGCAAAACACACCCTTTATAACAAATGGAAGTTTACGATACTGGTGTTCCCCTTTTGACCCATCCAGGCAGCCAAGGAAGTGCCACGGACCAGCAGTATTTCTTCCATCCAGGTCTACAGCCTGTGTTACCTCCAATCCCAGCTAGCAGAAAACAGCAGGGGTGGTTTTTCAGTCCAGCTCCAAGCATCCCAAGAACCAGCACATACCCCCCCAAACATCTCTTTTCCCAGGCATTTGTCCTTTTGTCATCCTGCCCCTTCTGCCCTCCAGCTCTGTTAACACCCCACAAAGATGCTGAGATGGGGACTTGAAACTGCTCTGTGTAGCAGCCCTGAAAGACACAACAGGCCTTTACCTGCCCGGTTACAACCACTCAGCCTTCTCCAAAAGACACTCTGATTTGTTGCAGTTCATGAGCTGTGTCAGAGTTACACCGAGGGTGCTCAGCTCTGCTCATGGGATGTAGCATGGGGCCAACTCCACCTTAACCTTGCTCTTTAACATGTATCGAGCACCCTCCACCTGCTGTGGTTCTGTTTCCACTGTGCTGGGACCAAAATCTTTGTCCAGATTTGAACTCACCCCATGGGAGTCACCAACACACCCCTGGAGCAGGCGGGAGAGTGGCCACTTGTCTCCAGGGGCTTGGGCAGCAGCAGCCCCCTGCCCTTTGCTGTCAGGTGCTCGCCGAGTCCCCAGACCCCCCTATCTGTGGGGATGGAGCCCACCAGAGCCTGGCTGCTCCCGCCTGAACTGTTGATGTTGGACTGGTGCTTTGAGCCTGTGGCAGCTCAGGACCCCTCCCCAGCACCCCTTCCTCATCCACTGCATCCTGCTGGACCTGCCTTTGCTCGGAGGGATCCTGCAGGGAGCAAAGGGAAGAGCAAAGACCAGCAGGGACACTGGTCAGCTGTTGCCTGTCCCTTCCTGCCACCACTGCGGCCAGAGCAGCTTCAGCTCTCGGAAGCCTCCCCACTTTACAGGGGAGGAGAAATGCCCTTCCCTGCTATCTGTGCCTATCTAATCTCCGTCTCGCTGCGCTCAGCCTGTGTCAATATTTTGACACAAAGCACAGAGGAGTTTGTGTCCTTTCTCTGGTGAAATGACAGAGCTATTAATATATCTGATAATGAGCTCCAGTGATGAAGAGCTTCTAAGAAATGAGTTTGAATCCCAGGAAAGAGCGGTGTTACCCGAGCCTCCCCCTGGCCAAGGTGTTCCCCGTCCCCTCTGGCCACAGACCACGATTTCAATACTCCAGCTGTTGTTTTACTCAACCGAATAGTCCCTTGCAGGGTTTAGAGGTCACCTGGATGTCACGGCTAACCTCAGCTGGCCTCATATTCCCACTTGGACATAATCGCCGGACTTTGTTAAACCTTATCCAGCTGCAAGGAAGATTAGTGGCGTCTACATGTACCTCTGACGAGGTTCCCGATGCCCAGCAAGAGGGACAGAGGTGGGGACTGACTGGCCCCGTGGCTTCAGCCTCAGCCAGTCGGAGCAATTGGTTCAGCCCTGCAAGTACCAGCAGCAGGCAGAGACTGGACAGTGTGTCCCCACGGTCACACCAAGGTCACCACAAACTGCAGGCAAAGCAACGTCCACTGCCCCCGCTATCTCTGTACTTGCAGGTGCTGCTGAGCTTCTCCCTGAAGTGACTTAGTGCAGCCTGGCACAAGCAGTGGCTGGAGGAGGATGAAGTTGAACTGCCCTGTTAGGCACTCACACGGCACCTCCAGACACACACCAGTGCCTGATGGCACGGAGCAGAACAGGCTTTTTTGTGCAATCCCTTGGGGAACTCCTGTCCCCAGGGCTGTGGTTGGTGTTTAAGATCAACCCTGGTGACATTTTGTGTTCAGATCCCCTGCACCTCAGCCTGGCCCATGGTGCTTCTCACCTGCAAAGCAAAGCCCTTGTACAAATCAAGCTCAGGACACTCATTCTGGGTTTGTCCCTCACTGAGGACAAGGAGGACAGAAGCAGCTGTATTGGACACTGAGGGGCTGGAGTGTGTCCACAGAAGGGCAGTGAAGCTGGGAAAAGGGTCGGGAGCACAAGGGTGGTGAGGAGCAGCTGAGGGACCTGGGGGTGCTCAGCCTGGAGAGGAGGAGGCTCAGGGGAGCCCTTCTGGCTCTGACAGCTCCTGACAGGAGGCTGGAGCCAGGGGGGTCGGGCTCTGCTCCCAAGGGACAAGCGACAGGACAAGAGGAACCGGTCTCAAGTTGTGCCATGGGAGGTTTGGATTGGAGCTAAGGAAAAATTTCTTCAAGCCCCTTGAGGGTTGTCCAGGGCTGTCCCAGGCTGCCAAGGGCAGTGGTGGAGTCCCCATGATCCCTGAAGGGGTTTCCAAGCCATGGAGCTGTGGTGCTGAGGTACATGGTTTAGTGGTGCCCTGGCAGTGCTGGGTTAATGGTTGGACTCTGTGACCTGAAAGGTCCTTCCCAACCAAAATAATTTGATGTTTCTATGAATATCTGGACCAGCAGTATGGTGATATGGAAAACAGACTCAGAATAGATAGAGTTTGGGAAGGGAATCAGAGCCATGAAGTACCTTGTGTAAAGAGTCACCCAGAAAGAAACTATCAGAGAGGAGAAGTCCCAAGGATTTTCCTGTTGACCTGGAGTGTCACTAAAGAAGTATTCTGGATTTATGCAGATGTCAGCAAGATAAGAATCAAGCTTCAAAGGCTCAGCACATTGCTCCTCTGAGTCATATTTTACTTTAAAAACTGATTCTTATTTTTGAGCAGCTGTGTCAATACATCGAAACAAGCCTGTTTCTCATGAGCCTACCACCTGCTAGAGAATATTGAGAAACAAAAAGTGGAACCTGGAAAACATTAATTGCGTTTTGGAAGATGTGTCAAGATCCCACTGAGACAAAATCTCAATGAAAAAAATACCTTTCTCCACTCAAACATCAGAGACTCATGAAGATGGACAAAGATTCTGGTGACAGAAGTCACCCTTGCTCTGAAAACCATTTGAAAGTAGATGTGGTGCTGAGGGACATGGTTTAGTGGTGACCAGGTAGTGCTGGGTTAATGATTGGACTTGATGATCTTAAAGGTCTCTTTTGACCAGAACAGTTCTATGATCTCCACAGGTCCTCAGATGGCTAAAGTAACTCAGCTAAGCTGTCCTGGTTCTAACTGCAAACCTCAGTGGAGATCCTGCCTCTTCCAGAGTTGATAACAATACCAAAACAATGTGCTGGAGACACCTTCTGCCCCCTGCCATTATCAGCATCCTATGGCACAGGGCCCATTTTCCTCTCTCTTAAACAACTACATCTCCAGATGTATCATTCCAGGACTGAGAAAGACATTTAAGGAGCAAGTTGAAGCAGATGAGGTCTTTTCAAGATGAGGACATGGCATTACTTACTGTGCCTTGGAAGTGCAAGAGGGGTCAGACTTCTTGTCAAAACCCGGTGGGAAATAACTAATGCTCCAAAGTGCAACCTGCCCTTGCAGAAGTCACTTCTTTCCCATATCCCTTTTTCTCTTTCAGTGGAACACACACACACAAGCACACACACGGTCCATCTGCTTCAACGCTGCAGAGCTGGCACGGCTGCACCCTTATCTTCTTCATCAGCATCCCAGACCTTTTTTTTTTGCTGACAAAAGTGAAATATTTGTGCAAGAAGGCTGTGGGAACACAGCATTCTCACTGGCACGTTCTCCCAAGCCTTGTTTTCAGCCACAAATAAATAACGACACGGAAAGCTTATCTGTATCATGCAGGCAATGGCTAAAACTCTCTGGATCGAGAAGGTCAGACCCCGGGCTGCTAATCATAGCTGACATAGTGAACTGGAGAATCTATTCCAATAAACTTGGTGTATGTATGCACATCCCAGATCCCAGCTGTACGTCGTGGTCCTGGGCGATTAATGTGAATGGAGTATTGCTTAGCAGCTGGTGTTAATTGGTGGAACCACATTAATTGGCGTTGGGTTACTTTGGATCAGCTGCGATTGCAGGATGGTTAACATAGATTTTATAGTTTCCCTTTGCAACCTGAATTAATAACCCCGAAGCCTTACATCTAAACCATCATTTAAAGGTGTTTATTAAGTTTTAATTTTGAAAGCACTGAAAATCTGTCCTTAGGAAATTAAAAGTCTTTCAAGTGTTGCCAAGCTGAACGTCAGAAGGAAAGATGAAGTAATCACTCAGGGAAATCTGTCTGAAATCTTTCTTCCTCCGCTATCAATCGGTGGGTTGTGGTTCCTGACAACCTGTTTAAGTTTACGCTGTAGTCTCTTGCAATTTGACTCCTGCTGTTGCTGTGGTTGTTAAATAAGCCATGAAGAATTATTCTTGTTTTCTTTTATTGCATGAGCTTATGGATCTATCCTCAGCGAACACTTGGGGATGCAGATTTAAACCTGGAGTCTGCTAATAATCAGGGATTCTGGTATCTGTGGAGGTAATCACTTAAATTCACTTGAATCGCCTGCTCTAGTGGAAGGTGTCTCTGCCCATGGCAGGGAGCTGGAACAAGATGATCTTTAAGATCCTTTCCAATCCCTTGCAGGATTCTGTGATGAGCCTGTGATGAAGCAATCACTTTGTTCTGCACTTTTCCTGCTTGAAACAGTGATATGGAATTGAGGGCAACTGGCATGGTATTAATGTGTGAGGCAGGAAAAATTAACCTCCAGTGGCAGGCAGAATATAAATGTAGTTCAGTTTCTATTCTGATTTACCTGATCGCAATCACAGAGTGTTTAGGCTTGAATAAAACACAAGCAAATATTGATTTAGCAAAAAAAATGGGATAAGCCTTGCACAGAACACGCCTTGATTATTCTACAATATAAAACATAACTCAGAGTTTATAGGAGAAATTGTTTCCATCTGGAGAGTAAATATAATTGCTCTGCATCTCTCGGTCTTCTTCTCTGCCTGATACAGGCTTTAAACACTGCAAAGACTTCAAGAACTGTTTGATGCAGAGACAAAAATCAGATGACAAAAAAGGAGTGGATGAGTCTAAGAAACTTGGTAGGTTCCTGGCACCTAGTGCAAACTCACACACAACTCTTCTTCCCTCGTTTGTATTTCCTTTGGCAAAAGCAAATCATTGATCTGGGATCTTTGATTAGTTCAGGTCTGAGCCTAGGAACACCCCAGTGTTAGACATACAGCCTATTGCTGTGCAGAAGAGAATAAAGCAGGTGTAGCTTGGCTAAATCCAGTTTTTAATAGATTATTCAACTTCTAGCGTTGTTCAAAGTCTACTTATGCTATTTTCTGATCTGACTGGTCATGTAAAACAGTCGACTTTGTTCTTTCCTGCAAGAGATTTCTTGTGTAGCTTAATTAGCAAAGAGCCTGGAACGAGTTTCCACTTAACTGCTGTGTGATGTTGAAGTTATTGAAACTACTAAAGTTACATCAGTGTTTGTAATATTCCCCATTGCTACACCACAGCCTTTCAAGAAGGGCTTCCCTACTTTTACCAAACAGATTCATACGGGATTTGTACAAATTTGTACAGGGATGGAGAACTTTCAGTGACCAACTACTGCAAACTTAAGGACTTGTGCATCAGCTGACCAAGAGGAATCAAAGAACGATTATGGTGAATTAGACCAATGCACTCTGCAGTTGCTACGAGTGTTTATACAATTTTTACCTCTTTCCATGTGTAACAGAGAGCAGGCAACAGGTTTTATTTCATTGTCCCTGTTCCAAGGGGTCAGTTCCCACCCATCTCCACTTCTCTGATAGAATCAGAGAATGGTAGGGGTTGAAAGGGACCTCTGGAGATCATCAAGTCCAACCCCTCTGCCAGAGCAGGATCATAGATGAGGCAAAAGGGATTATAGAGTTTTTGGGTGTGTTCAAAATCCATGAGAAAGCCATGAGCATCCCTTCCTATCTTACCTGGAAGATGCATAATAGTTGGGCCTGAGAAGAAAGAGACTTTCACAGAATCACAGTATCACAGAATGATGGGGGCTGGAAGGGACATCTGGATATCACTTAGTCCAACCCTGCTGCCAAGGCAGGTTCACGTAGAGAAGGTTGCACAGGAGGGTTTGGAATTTCTCCAGAGACAGAGACTCCACTACCTCTCTGGGCAGCCTGTTCCAGTGCTCCACCACTTTCAAAGTAAAGAAGTTCCTCCTCATGTTTAGATGGAACTTCCTATGTTCAAGTGTCCCTCAGCACCACACCTCCATGGTTTTGAAACCCCTCCAGGGATGGGGACTCCACCACTGTCCTGGATAGCCTGTTAAATCTGTGTGAAGCTTCCTTCTGAAAGGCAGGACAGAGTCAAAATAGGTTCTCCTGTGATAATGTTCTGCACCTGCCCATTAATTCTGCACCTGCTCTACCCATTAATTATACTGTTTTATTCTGATTCTCCTCATCCCACCAGTACAGAGAGAAGAAGAGATACCAGTTCTGGTCAAAACCATGCCTGGAAGCCTGAAACCTCTGTGCTCGGACAAGGGATTTTCTCCTTGCAGAAGAGGGGTTGAGATCAGAGCCTGACAATGTAGGACTGTCCGTTTGGGAGACTGAGACAAGGGTGAATAGCGTGAGCTTTTGGGGCATAATCACATCATTTCATTATCCAGTGAACAATCCGTGGTTGGAAGAGAGGAATACTCAGCGGAAATGGAGAGGGAAGGCTTGAAAGGAAGCCCGAGTGAAAGCCAGAGTCACACAAGGTGGCAGTGCAGATTGTCAGCAGGGGTTTCTGGACATTAGCAAAAGGCTAAAAATAGCCCTGTTGAATCAGATACAACGGGAGAAAATAGACACTCGCTGATGGTGTAGCTCCATTCACTGTACTGGAGTTGTACTTGGGTCATTCAGCTGTGTATAGAGTCCATAGGATGACTTAATGGTTAATTATAAATTACTCTCATGATTAATGATCATCATTAATTGTTCATGATTTGTTTCTATCCTGAACCGATCTGACTCTTCCATTGTCATTCTTTGGATGCAATCATTTGGACCAGGCTGTGGGAACTGGTACCTCAAAGACCACAGATGATTTATTACATCTCTGTGAGAACCTCCGGGGTGTCAGTCTTCAAAGTGAGTGTTGTCTGAATTCACAGCTTTGACTTGATACTCAAAAGCAATGAGCTCTGTAGCCCCCAGGTCAGGAGACAAATCTTTCAGTTCATTACCAATAAGTCTGGATATATTTTAAAGCTGAAGCCCAGTTTAACAGACAAACTAATTTCAAATTCCTCCATTTCTCCTGCAGATCCAGTGCTTTACAAAGAGCCTTCAAAAGTTTGTGACTCCAACACCTCCCTGCCTTGAGGACAATCCCTCTAGCTTTTTATAAGGATATATCTGAGGGGAGAGTCCAGGGTCCTTCTGCAGTCTGTGGAGAGGTGCAATGGCATTTCCAGCTGCAGATGCATCAGTTCCTCAGATGGCAGTACTGGGATTGGAGTCAAGGTGCCCTGGGTTTAGACTTTAGACCTAAGATACCACTTCAGGATACTCCATCTGTATTAGATTGCAATGAGTTTGAAGCTCAGATGGGTGCAGAAGTCACTTTTCCCAGCTCGCAACGATTACTCCTTCACATCTTCCAGTACAACTGCACATGTGGTCAGACCCTCACTCAGCCATGCCAAAATTATCTAGGTTAACTTAGAAACTTTAGAAGGGAACTTTGCTATTTTTGCTGTGGTTTAAACCCAGACAATTTTGTCAGGACCGTGTTTGGAAGCAATTAACGTGTGGTTATGCCAGCACTTCTGAGGACGTAGTAACTTCTGGTGAGGAGGAGGAAGGAGTTGTGGGCAGCTCAAGAAAGGATTGGTAGTGATAACCTCGTAGAGCAGCTGAGGGCAGCCTAAGCAGCAGATGTGGCCACAGGCCAGGTGGTGTAAAAATATACTGTGAGACACTCTGGAAAATCCTACACAGCACATGTTTCAGTGACCTTGGTAGTTAAAATGCTCATAATTTCAAAGCTCAGTTCCCACAGAGGTACCCAAATGAAGGGTGTCACTGAAGGAAGACTCTTCCAACCATGACCATCTCCTAAATATTGAAAGCCTGCATGAGGTATAGTGTAACCACAATGCAACAGGAGTGACCTCTGTCAGGGATGTGCCCCTGATGCCATCATCACATCATACCATGTGAATGGAACAAAGAACAAAGAAAAGTTTCTCCTCATGGAGGCAAGAACAGGACCTTCACTCTTTAATGCGTGGCTCTTGAGAGCTGGGAAACACATCAGAGAGAACCAAAAACTGGAAAGAATATCTAAGGATAGGAAACCACCTTTATTTCTTCTCAAATTGGTCCCAGCTACTGAAATCAAACCCCAAGCATTAATCCAGGGCTGTTTTCCTCCGATTCTCATTCCTGGGCTCTTAGGAGAAATCCCAAATTTGTTGAAAAGTAGGTAGACAAATTGGATCAGCAGCACAAGTTTAGGGTTGGTTGAGGAGATTGTGAAACCTCCAGCATCCCCGAGAGATTAAAATGTTTATCCTCAACCTCTTGAAGTCTAAGTTAACTTTTGGTTGCTCGTTCTTGATTTTACTGCCAAAATACCATAATAATAATAATGAAGAGGCAAAACAACTTTTCCTCAGATTGCATTCTGGCAACTAGTCCGATTTGCGTAAACCTTTTTGATTCCACTTTGTTCTTTGGTTCGGGGCCACGCTTCGTTCTCAGAGAGGGAGCTGAGAGCTGAGAATGCTTCTCCAGAAGTGTCCCTTAAACGGCAGAGGTGGAGACAGCCACAGCGCACAACAGAAAGCTGAATTTATTAGCAGTGCAGGCTGCTGAAAAGGAGGAAAATATCATTTCAGTGAACTCTGATGCTTTGCCAAGGAGAGGAGAGGTTAAGAGCAGAAAGAGCAGTCCTGACCTCAGAGGCTTATGCGCTCTTTTCCATCTGATAATAAGCTAAAATAAAATGGAATTAATTGAGATAAAATGAAAATTAATAGACTAGTAGCAGGGAATCAGGTTCAAGTGCTATGATAAGAACAGTGTTTCTGGAGGCACTTGCTCATTTCAGCAGGATGCAGATGTAAGCACTGGGAAGATGGATTAAGCAAAAGAAATTTTACTTCAAACACAGAAGTGGCAGGAGCTCCCAGGGGTAGCTGTGCTGAAGCCCCCTGAGGTGTTGCAACCTGGGGGTGGGGGTCTGCCATGATGGATGCAGGACAGTCTGTGGTAAATACCCCATCTGCTTGACACACTTTGGATCAGGACATCAAGAGCCTATGGAGAAGGAATTGTCTGGAAGGAGCCATTCAGTCTTGCAAAAGTAGTGAGCAATTGCTCTTTCCCTGTCTCTTCAGCGTGAGATGGCCTGGAGGAAGCCTGTGCTTTCTGTTCTCCTTTTATCACAAATTTGGGGTGTCTTCCCACAGGGCTAAACAGCCTTTTGGTTTGCTTTCCATCTTCATTGAGTCATGGAAGCGTTTGGGTGGGAAGGGACCTTTTGAGGTTATCTAGTCCAACACCCCTGCAGGGAGCAGGGACATCTGCAACTAGAGCAGGGTGCTCAGAGCCCCAGCCAACCTGGTCTTGAACACATCCAGTGATGGAGTATCCACAGCTTCCCTGGGTGACCAGTGCCAGTGTCTCACCACCCTCAGAGTGAAGATTCTCTTCCTAATTTCTAATCTAAATCTCCCCTCCATGGCAGGGGGGTTGGAACTAGATGATCTATACGGTCCCTTCCAACCCAAACCATTCAATAAACGCAAATAAATACACATCAGATAAAATTAAAGAAAATAAACAATATTAGTGGCATAATTACTAGAAGTATAAATAAAATGCTAATGTTATTATCATTAGTAGTAGCAGAAACATTCATATCAGGAGAAAATATTCTCTTGCAGTGCTCTCTGCTCACGCCGTAAACCTAGATTAGCATTTTTACTGTTATCAGAATCCCAAATATCACCTTAAAATATGTCAAGCAACCAAATTTTCCAAATTCTGCAGAACTCAGGAGGATGTGTAAGTCCTCCTGGCGTTGGACTGGTACAGTGGCACGAAGGGCTGGGGGGACAGCTCACAGGTTGACTTTGCTGATAGACGTCAAAGCAGACGGTGGGTTATAGATGTGTGAGGTGTTTGTAGGACTGCAGACAGGGCTGGCAACTAGAACTGGGGAAGGGTTGTCAGGGTGTTGAACACACTGTGGGAGTGAGAAGAGAAATAGAGTTTGAAACGGCCATGTGATAACTTCTTTGGTTAGGTTTTTGGTTTGATTTGGGTTTTCTCCTTTATTATGTTGTTAATTTCTGTGGCCAGACAAAAACTAATAGCCCCACCTTGGTACTGATAAGCCCCCCAAATGAATTTGATTTGAAACTACCTAAATATCTGAGTGCACCTTTTATATTTTTCTTCTTCAGTGAAAAAAAAAAAGAGTGACAAAGAGCACAAAGGGCGTTCTGGGACATATAATATTATTCAGTTCTCTCCAGCCAGGAAGGACATTCACTTCTGCTGGCTCCAAGTCCTTTTTCCAATTGCGTGTTTAATTGCTAACCTAGTGGTCTCCAGGGAGTCCAGATAAGATCAGGTGAAGCTGTTAGGTTCTTATTTTACAGAAATTTCCAAATCAGGATTTTACTGCTTCATTTAACTCATGCCTAGAAGAAAATGGATATTGCCAGCCACATAATAATAACCCTGGGTGTCCCTTGTGCCTGGCTGTGTAAATGCATGCATGGGATAGGAGATGATCTGCACGTGCTGAAAAAGAAAAACTAAAGAGGAATATTTTCCTCCTGCATCACTCTAGTGAAGACACATCCCCAAGGCCACCCAGAGAAGCTGTGTCAGAGCCGGGTACCAGCCCCCAAGCTCCCAACTCCCCCACCCAATGTATTTGTCTCATTTTCTCTGGTTTAGTCATTTCTGAACGGCTCACATCAGCGTACAAGATTCTGGCAGCAGGCAGCTTAGTCATGATTTGGTAGCAAAATATTTGGACAAGGAGCTTCCAAGCAGAAAACTTTCCAGTGCAGAAACCTGCTTCATCCTTCACCACTGCTGCCTCGGCGCTGGTTTGATGTCTCCCAATCTGACATCATGGAGAGGTTGTGCTCTAATCTTTTTCAATGAGAGCTCTGGTGATCAGGCCCTTCTTAATTATCCTTGGCTTCTGCTTCAAACTGGGTAATGTCTGGGCCATTAATATTGATGGGAAGAGGAGATGCTTCTGTTCATTGCATTTTCAAGTGGTTTCTGGAGGCCATCTCCAAGCCAGAAATCACCCTGCTCAAAACACAGAGAGGCCAGGCAACACACAAACACCTGCTCAGCTAGAGTTGTTCCAGATGATGATTTCCCTGCTGATGGTAATAATCAGATTCTCTTAATTCCTGGACTGTACTTACAGTCCCTTTTTTTATGTTGCCTAACCTGAAAGCCATTACCAGGTGTAGCTGTGTCCTATTGTGTTGAAAACAATCCTCAGATGTGCCTGAAAGGACTATCTAGGCTTTAAGGGATGGGGAGATTTAATTTTTGTGGCCAGCAGGTCAAAAGAGGGGATTCTACCCCTCTGCTCCACGCAGGTGAGAGTCCACCAGACGTACTGGGTCCAGCTCTGGAGGCCTCAGCACAGCAGAGACAGGGACCTGCCTGGGGGAGCGGGGCCAGAGGAGCCCCAGCAATGCTGGGAGGGCTGGAACCCCTCTGCTGGGAGCCAGGCTGGGA
>JANHFX010025389.1:11268-48904 GCA_027560015.1 Chloroceryle amazona
CTCTAGTTGAGGATGTCCCTGCTCTCAGCAGGGGGTTGGACCAGATGACCTCTGGAGGTCCCTTCCAACCCAGACATCTCTATGATCCTATGTGCTCTTTTCGCACGGTAGACATTTTGATGGTAACCTGGTAATCCCTCAGGTCACTTGGGGGAACATTTTGATCTTGCTGTGGGGATGATGCTACATTATGGGGGAAGCTCTGTACTTAATCAGTGCAGGAGCCGTGAGGGGAAAAACAAGTCTGCAACATCACTTGGCAACACAATTATTATAATAGGGTTTGCTTCTTCCTACACTGCCCAACTGAATTATTTTCTCCATATGGTGGAGCTACTGTTTTTAACTGGTTCTTCCTGCCCCTTCACCAGATGGATGTTTTTATGCAGGACCTCACAGCTTTTGCACATTGTGCCTTGCTGAGTTGAGAGCAGGGGGAGGAACTCAGGTGAAAGCAAGCTCAGGACAGATGCGGCTAGCCTTGGTTGTGGGGGAGTGAGCGTATCTGGAGCTGGACATGAGGCATCATCATTAAGATTAATATTTAAATATTATCTATCAGGATACCTCAAAGCTAGCATCCGGTTTATTTTTGGTGATCATGAGATTTTGATGAGATCATGGAGTTGAAGGAGCTGTAATGGGCTGCACACCATTAAGTCTTCAACTTCTGGGTTGCCAGCTCACTTCAGGCCTGGCCTGTAATAGCTCATTCTCATCTTGTTTTTCTTAGGTGTTAAGCACAGCTCTGCTAATACCCTGCAATCCTGTCCACCTTCGTGCTGGTTTTGTCTTCCTAGTGCAGGGTACCCACCTATAAGCTTGTTGTTGCTCTCCAGCTGCCAGTGGATCCATGTCCTGCACCACTGCCTGCCTCTGCTTTGAGTGCATTATTGTGATGCCAAGGAGACGAGGAGTAAAAGCACCGCAGAACAGAAACAAACCCCAAACAACAAAAAAAAGGGGAAAAAAAGGGACATACAGAAATTCCAGCAGTAGGTGCAAAGTGCTTAAAAAAAGAGAAAACCTTTCTGAAATTTACACTTCAGGAAAAAATAGCCTACCTGAGTTCTGGGTAGCCAGGCGCTCTGCATCTTCAAATGACCTTCCTCATTTGCCTTTAGTCTGCTTTTCTAAGGAAATGAGATGTGTGTGATCACACCGCTGCTGTGTTCCCCTTAACTTCTGAATGCAGTGGACAAATTCAAGCAAATGTGATTCAGGGGGAGAGGTCTCGGTGGTACTGAGTTCTACATGTTTCATGAAAACAGGCAGCTGGGCAGAGACCCTGTTAATGCATACCCCGGGGGAAGGGCTGCAGTGTCAGCTTGCCAGTTAATATATACTGTTGGAGGGGTGTCTCCATGCACGAGCTCAGTCCCCAGGTCCCCTGTCTGTAAGAAACAGCAGAAGTCTTTCTCTGGCCTTTTCTTCTTTAATTTTCTTTTCTTCTTTTCTTTTCTTGTCTTTTTTTTTTCCTTTGGTGAGACTTGAAAATAAAAATAACACTTTTCATCATCAAAGGCCTTTACAAACATCAGCTAATTAATCCTTCCCTCATCTAGTTTGCTGCTTCAAGGAAGAGTGGAAAAGCAGGGATTTTTCTAAAAGTGAGTGAGAGGGCCCTCAGAGGGCCCATCTCAGTCCTAGAGGGTCTGTGGCTGTTGCTCTGTTCCAGAGCACATGGTTCTGTACCATGTTGTTGTTTCTTCTTTGTTTCTGTAGTAAATAAATAATAAATGGAATTCAAACAATCGAGAGGTGTCCCCAAACACATATGCACCACTTTATGGGTAAACCCTCCAGCTGAAAAAAATGTAACTTGGCTTAATGAGGAGGGGATGAAAATTCCATCATTCAGTTTTAGATCTTTAAAATTGATCACACCTGAGATCCTGAAATTTTATGATAAATTACCATGAAAATACAATAAGGGCGCTGCTTCTTCTCTTGATGTCCCTGAGGATCTTGCAGGCATTGTCAAAAGTCAGAAGCTTTAAACACCTCCTGGTCCAGTTCTTCTCCCCTTCGGTCCAGCAAACTGCACTTGGGTACAGTTTTGCCTTTATCTCAGCCACCATCCAGGTCTGCAGAGGTGCCAGGATCACATCTAGGCACAGGGTTCAACAATGAGTTGAGGGAGGAACTATAAAGAGGGGGTGAGAGCTGAACTGGAGGTACCTATAGCTGGAACATCTGTGCCATGATCAATGCTGAAGATGGCAGGTCACTGTTACAACCACCCTGGGCTGCTTTCCTGAGGGAGGCCTCATCTGGATACACTATGTGCTTGTAGGCATTGGGAGCAGGGCCGAAAAAAGGTTTGGCTTTGACAGCAGATGGAGAAGGAGGGGTTACGCATGGCGCCTCTAGAACATATGAACCAATGTCCGTTGTGACCCATTGTGGGCTTTTTCCAGCATCCTCTCCACTGTCTAGTGTGGATCCAACTCAGAAATAAAGCTTTAGGGATGGGTTGATGCTCTGCGATTTGTTCTGTTTCGTTTTGGCTCCTTCACAAACATTTGGCACTAGAGTCTGTTGGTGTGGTTGAGAGTGTTTGTATTCAATACGATGAGATAGCCTCGGAGGGCAGCAGCTACCATGCCTTTGGCTTTCCTTGCCAGTGTGAAGGAGGCCTGCACCTCCTTGGTTTTTCTGGATCCTGCCTGAACCTAGTTTTCTACCCCAAGGTGATCACCTCAGAGCTTGGTGGCCTCAAAGGCACTGCATAACTCTCACCTTTCTAGGTTTCTCTTAAGAGAAATTCTGTATTTAATTTCCTCTTGAGAGAACTCGTAATGGCTTTTCCAGGGCGATTCTCTCTTCATTATCATTTGATGGATATGAACTTTCGTGGGTTCCAAAACAGGACGTGCATACAACTTCATATTATTGCATGACTGCTGTCATGCAAGCTTTTTGCTCTTGTCAGCAATTTTTTTTCTGTTGCACTTTGCACCAACACAGAGTTATAGTGCAGATATGGTTACGGGTAGAAAATAGTGATTTTAGTATTGTTAGAGCATGAATTAATTCTAAATTTTGATGGGATAGAAAAAAGCAAGAGCAGAAAATACTTTCTAGATCTAGGTCTTAAAGTATTTTTTGCTATTATTGCTGCAGCAGAAATTTTCCTTACTTTATACATATCTACTCTTATTCTACAGCTGAAAAGCCTGGACCCAGAAATACTGTAGGAGGAAGAAATGCTGATTATAATAGTGTGCAGATCTCAAAGGAAGCTATTTTAGGCTTCCCCAAAGAAAAAAAAAACCCACATGTTTTTTAAAAAAAACATGTCTGTTTTTTATTTTTTTAAAAGTTAAAAAAAAAAGTAAAAAAACAAATGAAACAACCCTCAGGTTTCCCAGCCTCAGAAAGTGATGCTGTACTTTGAGTAGAAGCTCCCTGCAAATTCCTTGTCTTCAGACCATCCCCTGACCATCTCTGCATAACTCTAATTTGGCTGCTTGAGTCTGTATGCATAACTGAGCAAGAAATGAGTTCAGAGTGGCTCTTGAAGCCTTGGTTGGGTTTGCCAGACTGGTAGATAGGGGGTGAAAAAAAAGGTAATTCTTTTAAACTGAAAAATTCAGATGAGGCATCAGGGAGACACAATAAACAAGGAGCCTGGCGTTGCTGTTTTTAGACAGGCACTGTTCAGAATAGGATTGCGCTTTAGGAGGTGCGAAGCGTGTTCAGCAATATTGGCACTTTGTGAAAGCAAAGCTGAGCCCTTCATGAATGGAAACTGCCTTCCCTCGTGCACCCCTACCTTGCTTTTCTGTTTCTCGTGGTGGATGTAAAGACCCACACGCCTCCTACTTCCATCCGCTGAGAGGTGGCAGCTTCTCGCACGGGGTGAAGGAAAGGCAGGAAAGCCCTCAAGCTGCCCTTTTCCAGCCACACTGCCCTGTGGGGATCACAGGAGTTGTGCCGCTTAATCCGTCAGCCGCTGTGGCACGTTGCAGGACGGTAACAATGACCGTAAACAAACTGCATAATTAAAAAAGCAGCCATGGCTTCCATTTGGTGCTTGGTGATGGTCAGGACATGAGGATATGAAGCGGGGTAATTACAGATGTGAAAAATGAGGCAGGAACATGCCGTAACCTTTCTAGGTTAGCTGTCCCTGTGATCGATGGCCTACATTGTTTTCTCACTAACCTTTTGGTGAACCTCCCCTTAGAATAACAGGGGAAATACAGTTATTCCCTTCCCTGTCTTGTTTGTTGGTGAAGCACTCATGTACCGCCTTATTACTGCACCCTAAATATTGCCTTGTGTTGGTAGTAAATCATACAACAGGTAAAGAACGGCACCTCGTACGGTCGCCTTTCTGTCCTTCCCCTGCCCAACTGAAGACCACCTGCCCGTCACGTTGTGGGCAATGACATGGACTCTGCTGTGGTCCTGGCTAAAGGAAAAAGTCCCCTTTTTACAACTCAAAAGTGCTGAGAGAGCCGCAAGGATAGTGGTGTGGAAGGGTATAGTAAAGGAGGTAGCGAAACCAGAGGAGTGGGCCAAGCTTTTTGGTGGAGGGATGGGGAAGCTCCGAGATGTTGGGGCGATAAGCTAATGAGCTTACAACTGGTGGCACAGGCCTGGATGAAAGTGTCTTTAAGGGGAAGTGTTGGTCCATTTGCATCCCTTGCTGCTTTTGAATGTAAGGGAGTTTTACCTATCAAAGCCAAACTTGCTCTGTTTTCAGTAATTTCTAACATAGCCCTCAAGTGATGCTGTTTCTGAGAGCTGTGGTTGAGTTTACAAAGCTTAAACTCCCCTGTCAGGAGGCAGATGGGTCGGTTCAGGCATTTTGGGGGAAAGGATATGATATACACCAGATAAAATTGCAACATTTAAAAAAATGTGAAGAATGCCAGGAAGTGTTCTTGAACCCTGCAGTCAGCTTAGCAGAGGGCTAAATAGTTACAGGCAGTCACAGTAACTGAAGATATGAATGTTTACATAAAAGAGCCCCTTCTTTCAAGAAAGGGTGGATCTTTGCCTTCATGTCCCGAGAAGTACTTTTGATCATTGTATTTATTTCTCTGGAGTAATTACCAAACTCTGCCTCAGCCAAAAGCGTTCCTGATACATGGGGATTTCTTCACCCTTTACAAGGACAGTACTGGCTACTTGCAAAATAGTCAAATTAAGAAATGACATCCGTACTGCAGTGCTATCCAAGGACGAATTAGAAGTTAAAATTAATCAGACGGGAATCAGTCCAAATTCCCCTTCTGTATGGCAAAGAGGAAGAAAAGTTTCTTTTGTACAGTGTTTGTTTTTTTTTTTCCTTCAAGTTTTTCCTCTTCAGAATTTCTGTCATGGTCACCTAAGATTTTAACATGTGAGAAATGTTTATAGTTTTTCAGAACATGGGGATAGCTTTAAGAATTTGTTTTGGCAAGAAAAAAAATGAAACTGTAAAAGGAGACGTTTGAAGAGTCCCAGAAACAAATATATGACTATGTGTTGACATGTTATGAAGGTGTTGGGAGTGACTCCATACTTAAAATTGTGTTGAAATTTGCACTTACTATGGATTTAAATTCATCAGCTTCACACTTTAATGATTGAATTTAGTCTCCTGATTTGGTACAGAGACGCGTTGGAGAACAATTGAATTTTCCATGCGATGGTTTTACATAAAGAATGAACTTAGCTTTTCAGAACGCTGTTTTTCCTTCTGAAGCATTGCCTCTCTCCCTGCAAGCACTGTGGTTCCTTCGGGATTGTTTGCACATTGCACGTGCATTCTTGCTTGTATTCTGGTTTTCTGGTCTTATTCCAGTAAGATGTGTGGCATTAAAGGTGGAAGTCACGAGTTGTTTGCTAACAGCTGCAAGGACTCTCTTCCATGTCTGGACAATCTGGGAGTGCAGTCTTGGGCCCTAAAATGTGGTAGCTCACATCCCCATGTGAGATAAGTTGTGAGTGAGTGCAGAGGTCACTCAGTGAAAGAACCGTTCCAGGGATGGTGTTTTGGGCTTGCTCTGTCCATCCCTTTGCTCTGTAGGCACCCAGCTCAGGAATGGTGAAACCTAGGAGGAGATTGGGGAAGGAGGGTATCTCAGGAGGAAATAAGCCGGTGTTTGGAGCAAGCAGGTAAGTTAAGTGGAATTCAGGAGCAGAGCAAGGTCTGGTGGGGACAGCAGGAGAAGTGAGAGAGAAGGGCAGGGAATGTGGGAGCTGGCATGGGACGTTTGGTATGGGGGGAGCAGGACTTCACTCGCTGCAGAGAAAGTGCTGGTCCCTTTGAGTCCTCAACCTGCAGCTCCCCACCGTCCCTGTGCCCAGGGAGCAGGGTGGTATCCAAGTTACCCTTTGATGCTCAGGCTTGTGCTTGAGAGCCTCAAGCAATTGAGGTCCACACTGATGTGGCACATGCTGAAGAGCTGTCTACATTGAACCCATATTCGGGGCTAAACTAGAACAGTTGCTCTATCACCCACTGACCCTTCTCCAGCCAAGAAGGGGGATCAGGAGAAGGAAAGGAGATTCACAAGTTGAAATGAAAACAGATTTAATGAAACAGAAAACTAATACCAATGCCAGTATAAAGTAAACCAAGTTATATTCAACCCAGCAAATGTATTGTAGTCACAGTAAAAGAGAAGGCACAGGAAGAAGAGCAGAATCAGGAGGAGCCCAAGCAGGAGACCTTCTATCCTCAGCAAACTTCCCCATTTACACTGAGTGTGATGTTTATGGGGTGAGGTACACCTGTAGACAACTTGGGTAAGGCACTCTGGCTGACTTAAAACTGCTAATGGCCTGCAGACCATGGCAGGCATATGATTTTGTCCCAGTGAAACCAGGATGAGGACATTTGTGTACTGGCTTGTTCAGGGAATCTGTGTGTTATCAGCAGTCTGTGACTTTAGAGATAATCCTTTGTCGTTCCTTCAGATATGCTTAAGCCTTCCTTCATTGTACTCTTGTCGTAACTGACAGGGGGATACCAATAGTGCAAGCTGCTAGGGCTTCCCAGTGGGGCTGCTCCCATCTGTGGCCTTCATCCTGTTCCTATCAGCTGCAGGATCCAGACTGTCAGTGTTGACGACGGTGGGTCAGGGCCTGCCTTTTGTGCAAGCTTGGTTGCAGATCCTAACTTAGCAGATGCTGAGCAGCAAGTCCCGGAGTTCCTATTTCCAGGGTGATGAGGGATCCCAAATTAGGTTGTGAGTCTTTCAGGGCAGAGACTATTTTCTTAAGTTTTGGGGTTTTTTACAGCACCTAGTACACTAGGGCCCTACTTAACCCTTGCAAATATTAGCTCTAATATAAATACAGTGAAAATAATTTACATTCAGAGTGGATTTTTGTTCCTGTAGTTCTGTTGAAGAGGAATGGTTTTCAACAGTGCTGCGCCCTGCCGCTGCTTGTACAGAGGAGCATTGTCACTTGCTCCACAGACTGTGTTGATTCAAGTACCTTGAGTAGAAGGTAGAAATTTTCAACTCTCTGCAGCCACAGTAGCCAACTGGGACAGCTCCAAGGTGCCCCTGCTGTTCCCAGCCACGTGTTCCTCCATGTGCGGGTGGGCAGGCATTCCCAGGGTTTTCCTAAAATGTGTTTGTAGACCGGGCAGGTCCTCGCAGTGTGGGCAGAATGCTGCAACTCACTAAGTGGTGCATTAAAGCAGGCCTTGGATTTCGTTAGCTGTTCCCGTCACAGCTGCTGGCTTGTTGGGTGACATCTACAAGTCATTTCTTCTCCAAATCTGCCTTACCTCCTTTGAAAGAGCCTTTGAGTCTGTCTATTATTGCTATTCCTGAATATCATAAATAGAAGATTATGTGGTCTAATAGAAATGACACACTGTTCGCAAGGACCCCGCTTCTTTTCTTGGCTTTGCTGCATTCTCTCCGTATGATCTTGGGCGAACTACTCCACCAGTCTGTTCCCCTGTCACCACACATCGCTTTAGATCATCAATTCTGCAGAGCAGGCACAGTCCCTTAGCACGTCGTGTTTTAGCGTCTAGCATTACGGGGCTCCAGTCTCCACCGGGACTTTTGTGTGCTACAGAAATACAAATAGTTGCTGCTAATAATAATACTAAATCTGCGTGGCTCTTCAGAGATAAGTAAAGGTCAATGCTTCTTTCTCCAAGGAGCAGGCAGGATAAGTACTTTATTTTTGTCTTTGTCTTTTTCTAATTACAAAAAAAAAAAAAAAAAAAGGCAGTCAGTAGACATGATTAAAAGGAAAAAAAATAAAGGCAGGCTGCAGTAATTTGATATTTTTAGTCTCAGACCTGATACTTGCTCTGTGAAGACAGTCTTAGGATCATGGCCCAAGTCTGGTTCATATCCATGTTTGCCAGGGATGGAAATTGTGTTGGGAGACTTATATTGACAGTTGGCTTCCGTATTCGGGCTAATCCCATAAAACCACCATGCAGCTTGGTGCCACTTCCAATATTTGCTGTGAACAAAAGTCTAGGAGAATGTTACAGATCAGACGTGGGGAGCTCCATTTGGCCAATCCGTGGCAGGGCTCTGGGCTGGAACGATAAGGGGTTGAGATGGAGCTGAGCATGGCAAAACGGGAGGCTGTTGGAGATGAGAAGTAAACTCTTGCCTGTCCCCGTGTGCTTTGGGAGTTTTTTAATTATTATTTAATTTCCAAAGAAATGCAACAGCAACAACAACAACAAAAGGTCTTAAATATTCAACAGTGAAAACAATAGATTTGAAAAGGAAAACAAAAAAGTTAGAGCCAGCTCTGGCATTGGTGGACATTTGGCTCTGAGGTAAGCGAGAACAGCTTGGATTTGCATAAATTGCATACTGCGGGTCAGAAAGTGGAGTCAGAATTATGCTTTCATTACGGTGGCATGAATGGGAGCACATAATTGGCATTCTTCCCCTCTCGATCAGATGCCTCCTTCAGGGGATCTCTGCACCCAACACGTTGCAGCTCATCCATTCACTGCTTGGCATGGATAGGGCTTTTGTTTTCAAATTATGATTTTTCTATTCTCCGATTTCTTCCATAACCTGGGAAAGCCCCAGCCTTCCCCCTCTGTGCATTACCCTTTGTTTGAGAGAAGAACCAGAGGTCACGCTGTGCTGAATGTAGCTGTTGTTGCATTGCACCCCCCATGCGTGTTACTGCACTTCTGGGTCAGCGTGGAGCCAGTGACCCTTTGGGGGCGATGGTCATGGCACTCAGTGTTGTGCAGCTCCTCTCGAGTTTATGGAGTCCTTCATTTCTGAGACTGAAAAGATGGGTATGATTGTGATCGGTCCAGCAGGGCTTCCGCCATGGATGTACAAAGATGCACTTCTGACTGGGACAAGCTGAGTATGTCTCTTGGCTGACCCATGACCTGGCTTTCTTTTCCATTATTGGCCTTAATAGCTTTTCTTGCCTCTTAAGATTTCCAGTTGAAGTGCAGTGAGGACTTGCTAGTGGATTCAGATTCACCAAAGCACTTAAATGTGCTTTACTTCAGCTGCGTCCAGTGTCCTCGCCAGGACTCGGGCGTGTATTTGATCCTGGTGATGCCTGTGGTAAAGGGCTTCACTGAACTGGAGCAGGCATGTATACTGCTGCTAAAAACACGTGTCCATTCAGACATCAGCAGCCACATGGAAGCCTTTCTGGCTGAATGTCAGGTCCTGGTCCTCCTCCCCACGTGGTTCCCTGTTGGCAGCGCCCACCCAGGGCTTCTTCGCTCATCCTGCATGCATGCTTGCAGTTTCTCTCTCCACAAAGTTGCTGGCCAGACCAAATGCCACGTGACACTTGGCCACGTCCCATCCTTGGGACCATGCCCACCCTGCCATTGATCTCAGATCCGTGCAGCAGCAAAGGCAAATAGCAACTAACAGCTATTGATGTCTGGGGCCTGCCTCTTCATTTATCCACAGACAAATATTTTAACCTGTCTGCGCTAAGAAATTGTATTGATTGGAGAGATTTTGTTTTATTCCTTGGGTCTATTAATCGAAAGGACAAGTCCTTCTTTAATATCTCCCAGCTGTGGGCTTGGTTCTACTGTACCTTGTCCGAAAAAGCCTTTCTTTTCAAGGCATGGGTAAAATGATATTTATAAAATATAAACTACAGGAATTTTCATTCCCCTCTGGCTTTAGGAGGAGGAGAGCAGCTGGTAGAGAGCAGATGAGAAAGGCTTTATCTGCTATATTTTGGTTACTACGCTTTGAGTGATGGGTTTAATAATTGATAGAGCAATTTAGCAATGATCCATAATCCTGAAAGAAGCCTACGCTCCCCTCCCTCTCCCTCCTCTGAGACTGACAGGCTGCTCTCAGTGTTTTTGTCTGCAAAATTTCATCCCTTGGTTTCTGTAAACAGCCTGACATGGGAGAGGGGGGAAAAAAGCAACTGTTTCTAAATCTTTTGTCTTGTTTCCACAAACAGCTGTGCTGCCTTCTCCAGCTCTCCGCTTCAGTCCTTTGCTCGCATGCTCTTGCTGAAGAGAGCAGGAGGTTTTATTTCAGGCCCTAACCTAAATGGAATGTATATATGCAACGTATATAGGAGAACAGAGTGGTGCAGAGCCTCTCTCAGCAGGGACCCCTCCCTTCCCATTTAAACCCAGGCTTTGTTCGTGGCTGAATCTGTCTTAATCCCAAGAAGGGTGCGTAGCGGTGGCAAGTGCTTGTGTCTACCCTAGTGTGCTTTGCTTGAAAAGCCTTCAGGATTAACCCATGGAGATTGCTTCTCTCAAGACCCTTGTGCTGGCGGTCACAGCAAGCATCCGGGTGTTGCCAGGGTGCCTGGTGTGTGTCTGTGTGAAACCCCATTTGTAAAGATGGGTGCACCTGATCTGTGCTTACCCAGCTTGCTCCCATACCGGCAAAGGGGTGTGCCTGGTGTTCACCCCCTCCATGGGGGTAGGGAGTTTCAGTGCTCCTGTGCGTGATGTCCACATCTCTCTTCATGCATGGTAAGTGCAGGAAGAGAGCAGAAAAGATGAGACAGAAAAAGGAGACAGAGGTAAGCAGGAGAAAAAGAGAGACAAGCTGACTCCATGTCGAGGCCGAGGCAGGGTGAAGGTGGGGAGCAGTTGCAGCCAAGCACAAAGCTGGGTATAGGCAAAGTCAAATGAGATGTAGTATGTTTTTCCCTATGTATTACATAGACACCAGACTGACAACAAGTTGGAATTAAGCATGACATAAAGTCAGCTATGCACAGCTGTATTATTCCTTAAAATTACAAGGGGTGAGGTCCTTTGGGGCCCAGCAAATTTTATGGATGCTCTACCATGGGAGGTCTGTAAGACAAGCTGGCTGAACACTTGCCAGGAGAGACACAGGCATGGGATGGCCCAGTATCAGCACAGGGAGGGAGCGGGTGACTTCCCAGGGTCCAGACTCTGACACCATCCCCTGGAGTATTTTCATATTTCCCTGTAGGAACCCTGGTGGAACTTGAGCAGAGTCAAGGGGTGGGTAGTTTAGTCTGCTTCTATGATTTATTTGCTATTAAATACCCTTAGTAATGATAGGCTCCCAAGGCTTGTTTGATAATTAAGCCAATCAAGTCCAGAAGCAATTCTTGTGAAACTCACTCTGTTTTTCAATGGTGGAAGGAACTGTGTGTGTATACTCGCTGAAAACACCCTGGGACCTTCACTCCCTGAAACACTTCCAGCTACACAGTGTTTTGCCTGTATGTAGGAGAATTGTGGTGACCTTCCTATTGACAAATGTGTAGTTACTTTACCATACAGAGTTAGAGTAGTTCAGGTGGAAGGGGGCCTTGGGACATCATTTAGTCCAACCTGCTGGTCAAGGCAGGGTCAGCCATAAGATTGAGATAAGGACTTTGTCTTGGTGGGTCTTGAAAGCCTGCAGGGATAGCAGCTGCACAGCCTCTTGGGGAAGCCTGTGCTGGTGGTTTGTTTATCGGCCCAGTGGAGATGTTTCCCTTGCCCACAGTGAGAACCTCCCTTGTTTCACTTTGTCTATCATCTCTATGTCCTGTTGCCCATCTGAGTGAAGAGCCTGGCACCATCTTTTCCATGTGGCAGAGGAGGGGGCAGGCTGCTGTCAGGTCCCCCATGGCTGTCTCTCCCTGTACTGAGGTTGCTCCAGTTCACCCATGCTCTAAGATCCTCAGGCAGAGCATGATATCCAGATGTGATCTCATAAGTGTGACTGGAGTGTAGGTCATTACAGTCCTTGGCCTGCTAACCCTGCTTCAGGGACGCTGTTGGTCCAGCTCCTACCAGGGTCATTTTAGCCACTGATTCTCAAGTCGGAAATACTCATGGCCTTTCCTGATGAGCAGTTCCCCAGATGTTGTCATCTGGGCTCATCCATCCCAAGGCAGGACTTGGCATTTGTCCTGGCTGCATTTCAGAAGGTCCTCATTGGCACATGCTACCTTCCTGTCCAGGTCCCTCTGGGTGGCAGCCCTGCCCTCAAGCACATCGCCAGCTCTCTCCAGTTTGGCATCACCCATAAACTGGATGAGAGTGCACTCTGCATTCTCTCCCAGGTCAGTGATAAAGATGTTAAAAAAGACCAGTCCTGGGATAAACCCCTTCAGTACCTCACTGTTACCAACCTCCAGTTTATATTTATGTCCCGTAACATAAACCATCACTGAAGGCTGAGTGAATCCAGCTTCCAGTCCTCTGAGCTGATACAGATATTTTTTGATGTGTTACGAACTAATCCTGAAGGATGGGCGAGGGCAATGTGAGTAATGCAGTGTTGGAGCTACCCTCTAGTGGTGGTTGTGCTCGTGGGTCTGACAGCCCTGCAAATGGCTCTGGCTGTACTTTTAGTCCTTTCCAGAAACCTGGTATAGATGTATTTTGACCTGTTGTTAGTAGGCTCTTTAGAGTCACCATCCCTCCTTACAACTTAAAATATCTTTGTGGATAAACAGCATAGTCTGATAGATTTGGTGATGTTCCTCAATGGCTCTTTCCCTCCCTCATGAATATCCCTGTGTTGACTGTGACTGTGTTGAACTTAATGTTGGAATCCGAAAAGCATGGTGTGTCTGCACGTTCTGGGATGATGAGTCCTGACTCCCAGGGATGTCCCTTGCTATGATTCTGCTGGTTGGTGCTTCCCAACACAGTCCAGAGATCATGGCACTCCCTGAGGTCCTAGTGGGCAGTCTGCAGAGCTGTTCCACTTCTGTATGGGCTTTGGCTGAGCATTTGATCAAACTCCAGCTCTCAGGGATGCAAGAGAAATGCACAGTGGCACAGGGCAGGTCTGGAGCTGCTCTCCTGCCCACTGCATTGGATGGGGAGTGAGCAAGTGAGCAGGAGCTGTTGGTGCTTGTATTAAGTATTAAGCTCTGTCCTTGATGTCTGGCTTTTTCACGGGCAGGAAGTCTGCAACTGTCCAGCCCTGCAGCAGAGGAAGGCCTTGAGTCTGGGGGTCATCCATATTAGATATCTACATCACTTCCAGGTATCTGTGTGAGTGTAGAGCTGAGGAGTGTGAGGAAAATAGGAGCTATAGCCTTTTACTCCCAGAATGTGACCCCGTCTCCTTTAACAGCCCTGCACTTAAGTGATTTGGGGTCTGAAAGGTACAGATGGAAAAAAAAAAAAAGGGTGCTGTATGCTTTCCATCTCCATTAACTAAGAGTTAAGGGTACTCTGCATGCTACAGTATATGGCAATAAAAAGCAGATACCTCCACAAAATACAGAAGGGTCAACTGAGCAGGTATGACAAAGATGCCAAAGAAAGGATTCAGCTGAGAGGAGGATGAAGCCCAATCACTTGAATAAAACCCCCTTTGTAACACATGTGAAGGATGCAGTTCCTCCTCCTCACAGTAGGTATCTTGGTGCATGGGAGGGCACAAGCACTGAGGGTTAAGCCCTGGGTGTGCAGCCAGTCAGTGCTTACCCTTCAAGCTGAGGGGTTCTGCTCCTGCCTCTCTGCCCATCTGCCTCTCCCCAGGGCTTTCTGGGTGGAGATATGAATGCCGCTTCTTCCTGAAGTTCAAGCTTTGACAGGTGAGACTAGCAGGTAGAAGAAGACAGGAGCTGTGACATCGACTCAGCAGACACATCACTGTAGATCTGCCTGCAGCTGCCCACAACTTTCTTCTAGAAGTGTCACCCCGAAGGCAAGAGTCAGGCATGCTTTATGCTAAAGGTGCCAGCTACTATCAAGTTTAGAGTTATATTTTTGTCTGATAGGTATACTTGTCCATGAAGGACTTTGCTGAGACAGCCAGGCTTAGCCACGACAGCCTACCACAGGTGGTAAATTATCCTCAAGGAGGGCAGTTTGCAGGGAGTTTTGAAATTCAGAAAGAGCCCAGCTCTCTGAACCCAAGTCTGTGGAAATGAATTTTTTTAGCATTTGTTTTTAATGTCCTGTGATGTGTGGGTGAAAAAGCCAGCGAGCTAGACTGGTAATTAATTTTCCTGACAGAAACACCAGACAATGAAATTACCCTGCCACAAAGCAGGGTTGCTAAAGTAAATACTCTGCCTGCGGCGGGCCTGAAAGCAGGATGGGGTCATATGTGAGGTGCAAGCAAATGATGAGATGGCACTTGTTCTTCTTCTGGGGACCTGTGGGTGCTGCCAGTATGGGGACCCTCGCGCCCTGGATCCCCGGCACCCAGCACGGGCAGATGTCTGTTACACACAGAGCTGGGCTTCAAGGTGATGAGGGATTTGCTGTACCCAGTGCTGAGCCAAGGAGCAGGTCACCCTTTGCTGTTCAGGGGATTCATTTGGTCTGGGAAAGGAGTAGGAGATGTGGAAAGTGGGGATAGGCTGGCTGCTCCTCTCTGGGAAATACAGGCTCATGGTGGGGCTCTTCAGTCTCTCACAGGTTGGTGATGCCTTCATTGATTCTGGTGAGATTTGTGTAAGCTGTAGAGCATGTTGTGCCTACACATACAGAAGGGGACTGCCTTTTGTTGGGAGACACTGAAGGCAGCTTGAGGGGAGAGGAGGGATGGGAGGGCAAGGTTTTCTCTTTTCCCTCTGTGTGCCATGTACTAGAGGCTAGAATTACTCTGCCAAGGTAGATGCACGAGCATAAAACTGTTGGGAGAGGGGTAAATGGGGATGTCCCTGCACGTACCAAGGTATCTCCCTGCCTTTTTGTTGTTTCAAACAAGATCCCCACCACAACTGGAAGTTTTGATGAGTCTATGTTAAAACAAGCAATGTTATCAGTACAGAAAACACCTCCTTGAGGAGTCATGGAGAAACCTGCTGAAGACCTTGGTGCTGTTCTGGGAGGACGTGCTGCGATGTGAATTGTCCTTCCAATTTATAATTGCAGTGGTCTGATGTGCACACTTTAATAGGGCATTCTCCCTTGTTACACAGTATTGCCAGCCACAGAATGGAGAGATCCACACGGGGTCTGGCTTAGACATGGAAAAGCTTTCTTTCCCTTTGGAAAAGTGAATCACACCATTCTTATTGCTGAGCTAAACCTGGGTGCTTTTAGGAATAAGAGTCAGTTGTGGAGTGGACTGCATGCACATTTTAGGACCAGAGTTACTTAATGTATTAATTATCTGTAAAAAGTGGTGGACCAGCAATGAAGTGCTTAAGGATGCAGATACCACAGGCTTGCTTAGATTAGGCTGCAGAAAAGAGTGAGGAACATTTAAGGGACTTGATCTAGATTGCAGACAACATTATGCCAGAGTAGTGCTGTACTGAAAGGCGGTATTGGAAGAGGAAAAAATAAACGATTTCTACATAATTCTACGTTCTAAATTAACTGCAGCTCCTCTGGAGAAAGGCTGTGTGTCTCAGAGGATCTCCCAGATGAAACATCTGCTGAAATGCCTTGTGTCACTCCAAAAGCAAACAAAATACTAGGCTCAGGGAAGACTGGAACGCAAAAACATTCTGCAAATAGTGTAAAATAAGTCTGGGGAATATCCTTGTGTTTAACTGTTTCTAGGTCTTTTCAGCCTATCTCCAAGCAGTCATGTTAGGAAGAGCAGTTGTAAGGCTAGGTGGTGGAAGTGGATCGAAACATCCATGGGATGGAACACTGAGAAGCCAGAAGCTACTGCAAACAAGGGAAAACAGGGCAGTGACATAAAAATAGCTTGTGCTAAAAGAAAGGTGATTCAGGCACTTCTGTCTTCACCTCTAGTCCAGTCCATGTGGATGTGAAGTGAGAGGTGTCAAATTTAAACCTGATGAAATAAAATCAGGCTTTAAACAACTGAGGTTAAGATGCTAGTGAAAGCAGAAGGTTGCCTGTGGAACTCTGTGCCACAACGTGTGATTGAAGTCAAGATCTCACCTTGTCTTAAAAAATTGACGTGTTTATGTTAAGAAAGAGAGAAGTTCCATGTGTTAGACACAGGCCTATATGCAGAAGGATCTATGCATCCATAACTGAGTCCACAGAACAGTTTACACCCAGTAGAGCTTCAGAAGGCATTTATCAGTGGATGAGTTGTTTCATTGCAGAACTTGCCGCACCCCAAAACGTGGTGGCCATTAGCAGCTCGCCAGCAGGCAGACAGACTGCTGGTCCTGCTGGGGTGACTCCAGCTCTCTATTTCTCACAGCAAATGGGCTGTGTCTTCCAGCTGAAAACCTGGAAGCCTGTGTGGCATCCAATACCCGTTGTTCTTGTGTCTTAATAACTGCTTAATTAAGTTAACAAGGTCTTTTTTCTTGGGGCCCCTCCCTTCCGTGGAAAAATTTCCATCATGACAGAGGAAGACCCAGTGAAAGGTGGCTGTGATGTACACAGAGCACCATATCATGTTGATCTGTCCCTCCTCTCGCAAGAGTTCTTACTGCTGTTTCAAAATTATCATCTGTTTGGGGCTGGACAGCCAAAGATTGCAACTGATGTTTAGGCTTGACTGGGTAATGCGAATACCAGCTTTCAAAAAAGTAAACCAAAAGAAAACTAGCGCACCACCTCCCCTCCCTACAATGATAGGTCTGTTTTAATGCAATAAATGGTGTTCCATTTAGTCACCTGTTAGGTGTTTAAATGGTATGAACACTGGTGTTGGGCTTTTCTTCCCAGCAGTGGAGGTGCAAAACTTCTTTTGTGTGTGAAAAAGAAATTCTGTCCTAACTGCTGCGCTCCAGAAGCTGGAGCTTTAAGGAAAACCCACTGGACAGCCAAAGACTCATGAGAAAAAAAAAATCTGG
The DNA here is from genome assembly GCA_027560015.1 of Chloroceryle amazona. Lineage (NCBI taxonomy): Eukaryota > Metazoa > Chordata > Aves > Coraciiformes > Cerylidae > Chloroceryle > Chloroceryle amazona. The sequence continues at coordinate 28,402 of JANHFX010025389.1, forward strand.
AACCTCACATTCTAGGTCATCCCTTCTTGCAGGGGTCTGAGGTGTTGGCAGCATAAGTGTGAGGAGAGAGGGGAGGACGTGTGTGCTGCATATGACAGCAGCATGGAGAGGGAGGTTTCTACACTAAATCATGTTGGGAATATCCCATCGATAGTCCACCCCTCTGCTCCTTCCACTTGAGTTAGTGGGAGGGATTTGAAGTTGAGGCAGTGCCTAGCTGAGCTCTCATTAATGACCAGGGACATTTCCTTCACCATGTGGAAGGCAGACAGGGAGAGGCAGATGGCTTTGAATGCAGGATTTACATAGTAATGAGATTCAGGTCACCATGGCTGTCTTTTTCTCCCTGCATTTTGTCTAGGTGTCGAGTAGTGTGCAGGGATGATGGAATAGGGAGGAAAGGAGGAAAATTAACCCCTTGTTCCTAGGCAGAGATTAATGCTGGAATAAAAAGTTTGTCATGACAGGCTGAAGTACAGTGAGGTACGAAAACAACATACACAGATGAAACTAAAAGGGCTAAAAGGTGGCTGCTTTTTAAGTTTCTGGCATGTTTTCTGTGGGAATGGCACAAAGCATCCTAAGCTTAAAAACACAGAATTTTCCATAAATCTTATGTTCTGCGTTGCTACTTTGAGAACAGATAGTTTGGGGCTTTTATCATTACCAGTCAACCCAAAACTGGGGAAGCTTGCATACCGAAAATGGGGCATGAATACTTACTACAGGGCCTTTGCTTCTTTTGTTGGAAAAAAATTACCCATTTTGCTTGGTTTCTTGGCTAAAGACTTGTTTTCACATGACTATGTAATGGCATGATTAAAACATAGTATTTTCCACTGAAGTTGGTAATCTTTAGTATGATCTCACTAGTGTCAGATCTTATCCTGATGACAGATGGGAAACTGAGAACCATGGGCCCTATTTCCAGCTCTGGATGGTGACGCTTGATTTGCTAAATAGTCAACCCCAGGCATTCCCAAAATATGCATCAGGGCCCAAGAAATCCCAAGGCTATTTTTAAAATGGTGGAAATTTTAAAGCAATGTGTGCTTTTTGTTTTGTCTGTCTTCAGCTTTTTTTTTTTTGCTTCTTTTTTTTTTTTTGTTAATATTTAGAAGAATTCTATTTGTTGTACGTCACTTGACTCCAGAAGCTGGGGCTTTAGAAGTGTTGCAAGATCTTCAATAAGAGCAGGAGAGAAGCCCTAGGTGATCCCTATGTGAAGTAGGAACTATGGCACTTAGTATCTGGAAGTTTGAGCTGAGGTGAGGAAAGTAAGGAAGGTGTTTGTGTGCAGAGGTGGGGTTTGTATCAGGTTTTCACTATTTGTAAGATACTTCTGATTCTTCCACGTAGAATTTGCTTTTGAAATGCAAAGCATTTCAGGTGCTATAAGGAAGATTCATCTTGTTTCACCTTGGCCACTGGCATTTAGCAACCTTGTCTAGTTTCAGTGAAGAAAGATTCAAACCATTCCAAGACAGTGGGACAGATCCCCCTTGGGATATGTGTGTGTGTCTCTCCATCAACTGCATGGTCTGCATGGCACCTGGCTAAGATTTTACACCAGATTCTACCTGTCTCAAAGGTGAAATGACCCTCACCTTAAGGTCCTGTGGAAGTCTGAGCTGATCTTGCTTTTTTGGGCATCTCCTCTGTGTGCTAGCTGGAGATCCCTCAGGAGAGCTGAAGCAAAGCTCTTACGTTGTCCTCTCCTTCCTCAGCAGGACTAATGCCGAAACTCACTGAGCAGAGGTGCCTCAGTGGACATCTCCTGAAGCTGTCAGTAAATGCATAGTGGGAATGCTGCTGCATTTTGGCTGTTTGGGCTGAAAGAGAAGAGGCAATCTAATCAGGTGCTTGGGATAGACTGGGAAGTGAAGGCTTCTTGGCTACTTCCTCCTGAGGAAAAGGCTTAGGTCTAATAGATCTAATTACACTATTTCTCTGTTTTATGGTTACATCCATTTGTTTAAAAAGTCAGTAATCCTTTTATACTAGTCCTGTAATGATTATTTAATGTCTGTCTGTTTGTGAAGCCTGCTGAGCTGTGTGAACAGAGGATGCTTCACTGCAGAGAGTCCACACGGTTCCTCCACAAGACAGCAAACTGGGCTCAAGAGCCTTGAGTGAGGGCCTTAATTGGACAGCCTTGATCACACAATGTTCATTTTGTGCTTCATTTTCCCACCTGCTAAATGAAAATAATGGTAGTTTTCTCCTTTACAAACCACTGCAAAATATAGGTCTGTATCTTGGCTGTATGCTGCCAGAGGACTGTTGTGCAAGCAGAAATATTAACCACCTCAGGCTTGGTTAGCAGACCCCTTGCCAGTGGCCAGTGGGGCCTTCAGCTCCACAGGAGTGGTGACAAACTTGTCAGCAGCAGGCAGCTTGGTGAGCGTCATGCTCTGCACAGGCCTCCCTATGCCGGCTGAGCAGCTCTGCTCCTGTTGCTGATGTTTTCTAAACTCTTCCTTTGCAGAGCCCCCGAAATCATCCTCGGTTTACCGTTTTGTGAAGCAATCGATATGTGGTCATTGGGATGTGTCATTGCAGAGCTGTTCTTGGGCTGGCCATTGTACCCGGGAGCTTCAGAGTACGATCAGGTGGGTACGGATATTGTCGTGGGTGCTGGTAAGTGCCTGGGTGTTTTTCTTCCCTTCTCTTGTCAGAGCAAACAGGTGCAAATTTCTCTGGGTCTGCTAACAGGAGATATATGTTTCTTGCTCTCCCAAGTCAACATTTTCATTATTCATCTGGGGTATTTATTTTAGGTATTAAGAACTGCCTACCTAAGTGAAATCCCAAAGTCAGTGCTGCCGTTGACTGGAGAGCTCTGTACTTGTCTCTCCTCACTGAGCAGAGCAGGTACCCTTGCTCTGCTGTAACAGAGAGGTCTGAATAAAGGTTTATTTGTTAGAAGAAACTGCACTGTCTCTACTGCTTTTCATAATCCCTTTTACAAGGGTTCATATTAAAAGCAGTGACAAGAAGGAGAACCTTCAGAGTGGTGTAGGGTTCCAGTTAATATAATGCTTGTCTCCCTATAGGCTTTCATGCTCCTTTTGTAGTTCTAAAACTGATAGCTCAGTGGCTGCTGAAGCCATAGCTGCAGAACACTTTCCTCCTATAGTCTTCTTTGGGGTGATGCTGCAAATGTGGTCTGAAAAGGGTCTTTTTTCCTTTAGAAAATTAAGAAAAAAAAAAGGGGGGGGGGGGCAAGCAGGGTAATAGAAGTTTTTCATCTATTAAGATGTTTCTTTGATTCTTTTTTTGTAGCCAAAATTTTTTAGTCAGAGCTTTAAAGATGAAATTTGGCAGGGGGAAATAACTGGCAGTGAAGAGCAGGGCCATTACTGACCCCAGAGGAGCTAAGACATAGTTGAAAAACTTATATGCATTTCAGAATCAGATACCAGACATAAAGAATAGGTTTCTTTCTCCTCACCCCACAAAAGCCATAAAAACAGACTGCTGAAAAAGAAATCACCATATGTCCCTGCCCGGCTTAACTGCCCAGTGCAAAGCTTCCTCTGGTGACTTATTGTGAGGGCTCCTGGGGAGCTGGGAAAGGGGCAGGGACTGATCCTGGCCTCTCACTGCAGCCTGAGTTGCCCTGCGTCACTGTGGGCAGGATCCTGCTGCTTCTCAGGTGCATGGGCTCTGATGGACCTGAGAAGCTACAGAGTCAAGCAAAGCATGCTCGGTAAAACGAGTCCTGAGTGCTTGGAAATCTTGGGTGCTTTAAAGTGTTTGAAACCATGGCTGCTTTTTATGCCTTTGTAATTTATTTCTTTCACCACCTCTCTGTCCTCACTCTTTTAGAGTAGGTTACTATTTTTAGTAGTTTTGCAGAGTTTGCAGTGATTTTGCAGGAAGATACAGATGTCAAGAGACACCAACGTTAAGGTTTCATGTGGCACCCCAGGCATGTATGAGATCGATCGCTAACTGTGTAATCACAGACCCTTTCTCCTTTGAATAAATAATGTCTGAGATCCTGGAAACACGTGTGTAGCATCTTCTGGCTGTGTGAGTGCCAGCGAGGTCAAACTCATGGAAGTAGCCTAACTAACAAATGAAGTCATGTAGGCAATAGACATGAATTACTTTACATACTGTGAGGGTGTCAGTTCATTTGAGTGTGTATTTCATCCAAGTTCAAACATAGACATTTCATAGTCCTCTCTTTTGATATTCAAACTGCTCCTAGGAAAGGCTGTGCCCTCAGCTGGGGCAAAAACCAGCAAATTCAGAGCACAAATATCAAATTGTTGAAATTACCTCCTGGAGGGGAGAGCGTGACACAAAAAATTGCAAAGCATTGAAACACCCCACTGAAATCTCTGTGTGGGTCTTCCTCTGTGACCTCTTAAAACCTAGGGACTTTCCTTCCTTTAGCTGTAGGCTTCATGGGAGTGTACTGTGAGGGCGAGTTTCCAGTGATGTACGTGATAAATGGAGGGATGCCATACAGGAATTCTCTTTCCTCTCATTCCTTGCACTGGGTTTTGATTGGTCTTTGGTTGTGTGGGGTTTTTTTTTTGGTTAGGTTTTTTTAAGTCTAAATACGTGCTACATTTTCTCTTTCTTTGTTCTATTGTTTTAAGTGCCTTCTGCCCTCCTTCAAGGATGACCTCCAGAGACCTTCAGTGAATGAACAGTGACCTCTCATCCTTCTCTTACAGATTCGCTATATTTCACAGACGCAAGGCTTACCAGCAGAGTATTTGTTGAGTGCAGGGACAAAGACTACAAGGTTTTTCAACAGGGATACAGACTCACCGTATCCTTTGTGGAGGCTGAAGGTAGGAAGATGTTCCCTTGTTTCTTTTACCTTGCAGTTGTTTGTTGGAAATAGAGAGACATTCGGGTCACTTCAGAGCCTAGATCTCTGCCTTTTGCAGTGCAGCACAGACATTGGGGTGGGTATAGCCTAAAATAAAGCTGCCAGCCCCGAAGGCTGCAGCCCTTAGCTCACCTGCTTGGCACTGCTTTGGGGAAAATTTAAGTCTGGAATTGAGCTGGAAATCTCCCTCTAAGTAGTCAATGAATTGATGTGCAGTTTCAGTGAAACACACTTGGAGCAAACTTTGCTCTAATATCTAATGCATTGGGATAAAAAACAAAAAGCAAACATTTTCATTCTGACAATCAAAATTGCTAGTAACTCAAGTGAGCCCTGAACCTCTTGTGCCAGCGTGTTTGGCTGCATTCATTTTCCATGGAGAGAGGCTAGTGGGCTTCTGTCTGTAAGGATGGGTTGCTGAGCCTCATGCTAGGGTGGGTGTAAGAGACCTTTAGGACTCCCACCATGTTTGGGAGGATCCTCTGAAGTGAAAAAGAATAGACAAATCACACAAAAGCTGTCATACAGCCATAGTGGGCATGACATGTTACCTGGTCAGACAAGAGAGACACTGTGGTCTCTGACGAGGGCAGGATAAGATCCTAGCTGGAAGTGTCCTGGTCAATGGCTGTCTCCTGTTTTGAGCAGACACCAGATGATCATGAGGCAGAGACGGGGATTAAGTCGAAGGAAGCAAGAAAGTATATTTTCAACTGTTTGGATGATATGGCACAGGTAAGAGCATTGGTGAGTAGCCAGCAAGACTGCTTAATGTGCTTTCGGGCAACACTAACGAAGGGCATCTAACATGTTTCTTCTCCGTGTCCTATTCTTGTGCCAGCTACTGAGAATACCAGAATCAGACAAACCTACCAAATAAGCTCATGATGTGCTGCTTCGCAGCAAAAACTACACACAGGGACACGTGGGTTAATGTGCTGTAGTAAAGCAGCCTTGGAAAATGACTCTCAAAATCCTGTGTTTTCTTTTGTCTCTCCAGTGCTTCTCCAGGCAACTACTGTCAAATCACTTCTCGGTGCTTTCATACTTCCTTTTATAAACCAGTGACATTGCAGATAATCACCGTGGCTGCACAAGAGCGTGCTCTCTGTAAAACATGGCTGTCAGGGGAACAGGGAGTACTAATTCAGTGTCGAATCCCTGTGGGTGTGAAAGTGAATTCCAGCATAACCACTCCTGCAACTGGAGTTTGTGCTAGCAGACAAACTAGTGTGCAGAACTGGCACAACACTGGAGCTTGTGCTGTCAAAGTCTAGACACTGTCACATTCACAAGCAAGCTTGCAGAAATGGATAGCTGAATAAATAGACGAAATAACATAGAGTTCTTTTTCCTGGCACCTGACATGTGAATGGGATGTTTCCCATAAAGCTACTGACAATTTTTATTTATTTTATATATCTTTATATAACTTTGCTCACATAGTTAAGTATCTGATAGCATAGTCCTTTATATGATAAATACACTGATTATCAGGGCTTTCCCACTACCACATGGAAGCTGTTCATCTTCAGTGGAGGGCGACTAAGTGTTTCATTAGCCATTGACCCAAGCAAGCTGAACACGTAACAGTCTGTCTAGAGATCTGACATGCACAAGCCAGATGACGAGCCACCACAGAGTCTGCCATGTGACTTCAGCAACTACCCCTTTAGACAGGGAGGCTTGCAGGGCCTGTGCTCCAGTGAAGAGTAAACACAGTTTGCTGGTGACCTGACCATCTGCTCTTTGCCTTTAGCGCTCACCCTTGTCCTTTCTCCTTTAGGTGAACATGACAACAGATTTGGAAGGAAGTGATATGTTGGTGGAAAAGGCGGACCGGCGGGAGTTTATAGATCTGTTAAAGAAGATGTTGACAATAGATGCAGATAAGAGAATAACACCCATTGAAACTCTGAACCACCCTTTTGTCACCATGACGCACTTGCTGGATTTCCCTCACAGTACACAGTACGTGGCTTTTGTTTCTCTTAGGTTTTGAATTGAGGGGTGAGGAGGAATGCTGGTCCTGGTGGAGACCACTTGTCTCTGAGGGACATTATTAAGATACTTAAGGCTTTAAGTTTTAATCTTTCTGGTTAAAAAAATAGGGTTGTCAACTCTTAAGATTGCAGGAATTGTGGTTTAAGTGCTCGGTGTTTAAAACACTGCAGAGTGTGCTACATTCATTATGTAAATATTCAATAATTACGTATGTTTGCATTAAAATGCAAAAGAAATTATGCAATTAGTGCTGAAAGTAGCAGTATATCTCAAAGTAATAAAGTCCTGATTGTTACTGCAGTAATCAACCTGTCTGCAGTACGGAGCAGACAAGTTTCCTCCCAGAACCTTCCTATATTGCATGGGTCAGTTTGGGGCTATTTGCTTTTTAAGGGAAGAGCTTTTTTTGCAGCAGGCTGGTTTACAGGCAACAGCAACAGGACAAGGAGTTCAGTTTTCAGCTTTGTTGTTGCTCATCTGTGTAACCTTAAACACCATGCTCTGACCTCATCTGACACATTTGTGGAATGGAGATGGCCTCCAGTGGCCAATGGAGGCACGAAGAAGTGTCATACCTTCTCCTAAGGCTCTGTCATGGAGCACAGCAGCCTGAAGTGCAGGAAACCTGCACCCAGCACATTGCTCTTGTCCCATGGGCAGTTCACACAGAGCCAGGCTTCTCAGGTGCAAGGGAAAGTAGACATATAGTGGGAGTTTTCCAAAGCCTTCAGGACACCTGGCTTTGAACGTCCTGCTCTACAGCACTTTGCAGTTCAAGGTGCTTCTCCAGGCTTCACCTCATCAGGAGAGTGGTTGCTGGCACAGAACTGTACTTCACTGGGTGCTGTGCACATGGGTGTTTACAGGCTGTGAGGAGCTCAAGTAGAAAAATAAAGGGCACTGCTTAAAAAGCCATGGAGTATGTTTGGGTGCTGCAGACCAACAGGTTACTCTATGTCACCTCTCCTGCCCATATGGGTGCTTTTACCTGTGGTATTTCAAGTTCTGTGGTACCTGTGGTATTTAAGGTAGTTTTCCCTCTGTGAAGGAGTTGTAGCTGCCTTTTTGTTACGTTTATCACAAGAAGGTGCATGATCTGTGTAGACCCATCCATCTTTGAGCACGGTTGTGCGTAAGTGAATAGTAAGTGCTAAATGTAATGAAAACAAGATGGGACATTGTTTTGCTAAACAGATAGAAGGTAAGTTTCATGTAAAAACATTCATAAATTGAACAAAAAGACAGTATTCTAACAGTGTTAGTATCGTATACTGAAATCTTTTAATTTACAATGGTCCTTCTTACTGTGCAACATCCAGTTGTGTAAGCTAGGAGAGAGTTGTGGTATAAAGCGTTGCCGTCAGAAACCTTTCCTCTGTCGCAACAGACTGTAATTGCATCTTCATTTTTGAAGTGCTTACTTGTGGCTGCTCAGGCAAAAGACCCAGAAAGGTTGAAAATACCATTGAGGCCAATAGCAGTGAGAATTTTACCCCAATCAAAAATTCAGCATCGAGTCTCTGAATACTAGGTTGTGCCAGCCGGGTGCATAACCCCACACGGCCCCTCCGCGTTGGAAGCAGTGATTGGTAAAGAGAGCAAGAAGCTGTAACCAGCGTGGCAAGTTGATGGAAATTTTGTCTGTGATTGCCTGTGGTTTTGAGGATAGAAACTTCAAAGCCTCGAGAGGTGCAGGGATCTGTAATCTCTCTTGAAAGTAAATCAGGCAGCAGAGAAAGTGAGAATATATGGAAGATGTAACTTCTGTAAGGAACCTCTGCTTGTGGCATGCTTCAGAGAGGCTGCAAGTTTGAGCAGCCTGAGAGGGGCTGTTCTGCTTACTTGCAAGCAAAGGGCATAGCAAGTTTGGCTCTCCATTTCATGTATTTAGCTGCTTGGCTCTGGAATTGTTGGGTACTGCTCAGTCATTACATCTGTTTTGCTCTATTCCTGCCTTCATTTTTTTCCACTTTTTTTAAAGTAAAGAGAGAAATCACATTATTGCATTAGTAGAGATTATACCTTGCTATATAAAACTGTCTGGTAGCACACACAGTTTGCCATATATACTCTTTCAGTCTTTCTGCTTTTTGGACAGACAATTATATTCATACTTGACTGGAAAATATGTAACCCAATTGTCTCCTATATGTATTCGATAACAGTTTGATTTTTCCAAATGTTCTGCAATTTAAAGTATTTCATAGTTATGAACACACATAATGTGCAGTTCTGCAGTGTCCTGAGCCTGTATTGTCTGCAGGTGTTTTGGTACAGATCCAGTTTTCAAGATATGACCTGTAGGAAAAAAAAAAGATGATGATGTGAGTAAGAGGCAGGATAGGAAGAGGACCTAGATTTTTTTATCCTTGACCAACCCTAGGGATCGTATGAGCTTGTTCCTTTCAAAGGGACATTTGGTTTCTTAAAAATAATGTGAAGATGTGTTTATCTCCCCTACCTCTAAAAGCTTAGATTGTTATAAAAGTAATTATGCATACCGCTGATTTTTTACAGCTACATTTTATTTTCATTGCTTGGACTTTCTATTTTTCTGGGTTGGGATAAGGGACATAAAATAAGAGCTTCTATGCTTTTTTGAGTTATGTTTCAGACTCTGAGGTCACATTTGTAAAAACAATTATAATGGAACATTTGGGGAAAACCTGTATTGGCTTTTAGACCTTGGAAAAGAGCGATTTTATTAAAAATACAGTTTTGTGCAAGATTGCTATGTTATTTCTCCATCCTCTGTATGCTTTGGTATCCCAATTATAAAAATGAAATACCAGCAGTTTCATCTATCAGACACCTGGAGTGCTCTAGCAAAGCAGAGAGTATTTAATCTCCTTTACTGGGGATACAAAATGTGGTACTTCTCAAAATTTCCATTGCTGTATCAATAACATTTAAAGGGATGTCTGTATAGAGGAAGAAACTGTAAACTTTCCCCCCAGAGATCCAGTTCTCAGTCTGAGATAACCTCAGAACCTGATTCCCGCAGGATATTGATGAATCTGATTTGGCGTAAGTTTTTGCAGTATCAATCGTTCTGTTGACCATGAGAGGACAGCTCCTGTACTTTACAATTAGCATCTGTGGAAGTGTTTAGCCAGACAGGGGCAACGTTCTGACTGCTAACTCAGCATGCAGTGAACTACTTTTTAAAGGGAACAAGTGAGATTTTGTAGGGGTCTCAGTGACCAAGAATGGTAAAAGTCTTCCTTGCAAAAGACTTGTAAAACTACCTTTAGACTTTGAAACAGAAAGCATTGAGACAGAAAGCATGAGTTGTCTTTTTCTCTCAGGCTCAGTCATCAGAAGAAAACCCAGTATCTTTCTTTCTTGCTGTCAGTCTCTTTCAGTCTTAAAATAGCCACTTGGTGGTTCTTGCCATCTAAAGAGCAACCAATTTGCTTGTTTTTTCATGACACGTATTGCTGTGCTCAGACCCAGGGGGAAACTCAGGAGTCCCAGAGCAACTGCTCTCATATTGATAGCCATTTTGCCCCCTTCAGTACAGGGTTAATCTGACTCTCACTGGTTAAGAGAGACCTGCATAAAATAGCAAAGGGCTTTTAAGAGCCCTAGAAGGTGCTAAGCTCATTGTGGAGACATAATGCAGGGCCACTGTGATGAACTGTTGTTACCTGCGCTGATCGGTCGCTTGATTTTCTGCCCTTCCTTGTCCCCGCTTTCCTTACACAGTGTCAAGTCCTGCTTCCAGAACATGGAGATTTGCAAGCGGCGGGTGAACATGTATGACACAGTGAACCAGAGCAAGACACCTTTCATCACCCATGTAGCCCCAAGCACCTCGACCAATTTGACCATGACTTTTAACAACCAGCTGAACACAGTCCACAACCAGGTAAGAGCATCAATCAGAAGGAGCCAGTGCTTTAAACATTTACATCAATAGGGTCTAGAATATGAAAAGCAAAGTAGCATCCCATTTAACATGCCTGCAAAACAGATGGTACTTTTTCTTTCCTCCTTCTTCCTCTCTTCCTCATTCTCTTCTTCAGGCAAGCGGTAATCTTCTGACTATCTTGTGAGACAGTGAAATGTTGCCCTCCTTGTTTATGTTGTTGTTGGGGTGATAAATCCTGCTTACTTGGGAAGTTGCTATGGGAAAAAGCTCATTAGTCCCTTAATGCGGCAAGCAGGACTGCATTCCCTGGGTCAGGCAGAAGTAATTGTGATCTTCCAGCACCTTGTAAAATTTGCGTTGCAGTAAAATAATTTACGCTCTTTTGTAACAGACACAGCACTGTAACCAATCAACAGGAAGGACCTCTCAGTGGTTTTACTGCAGGTGCCACATTTAATGTGGGGACCCTGTGCACGTACTTCCCGCCCCAAACACATTTGCACTGTGTATTGGTGGACTCTGGCTTTGTAATGTTGTTTTGGACTCCTGTAGTAGTTTTAGCTGCTGTGTTAGTTTTAGATGCCCCAGTGTTGGGGGGTGCTGAGTTGACAGATTTTATGTGACTAGCAGGCTAAGTTGTGTATTGCGGTACTGGGTTGCAACAGTGAGGGGAAACTCTCCAGGGACAGCACTCTAGGAGCCTGAAGATCAAGAAACAGCTACTCTCTTTTAAGCCTTTTGGGAACAAGCTGCTCAAGATTCACTCCAGGGATTGCAGGTGGCATTGCAGAAATGGTGCTGGGAAAGCAAGGCAGCAAGAGGAGTCTGTGTAGACGTACAGGGCGTTCCTGTGTCGCTCAGAAAACCAGACTTCATGACTCAGTTCTCAATACATGTAATCATAGAAGGTCTTTTGGAACAATTCATTAAGCAGATGCAGAGAGAGATAGGTCATGGCTTGGTGTGATAGGGTATTAGTTACAAACACTCGTTCCCTTTCTTGGCTGTTTGAGATGCTGACAATAGAAATGCATGCTGCGTGCTGCCCAAGGCCCCCGCTGCAGGGCAGGGACACCATTTGCACCACAGCTGCAAGCAGGAAATGCAGACTTGCTTTCGTTTCCTTGCTTCATGTTTAGATCGGTTGTTGTCTAGGGAGATCTGCAGTAATCTCTGAATTCTCATAAAAGGTGTGGGTTGTGAGCAGAACCAGTCTCTCCAGTGTTCCTAGAAGAAATGGTAGAAACATTTCCAGGAAAGGTGTTTTAATTTGAACAAGCTCTAAACTTTTCCCCATTCTCTTCAGCATACCTCTCATCTTGGCTCTCTTCCCTGTTTCCGCAAAATATCTGGGGATTGCCTCCTTCCAGTTAGGCCTCCTTCCAGTTAGGACTCCTGAGATTAGGAGTGTGGGAGCTGTCCCGGTTGCTGCTCACTGTGTTGCACAGGGGAACAGGCTGCACTTCTCAGCTTCTGCATGGAGAGGGAAGGAAAAGGAATAAATCTTTTGCCATCGCATCCCTCATGGCTGTGGTTGTGTCTGTGGCAAGGCAATATGTGTACCCTTCCCAGACCCAGTGGCAACAAGGGTAGCACTAAATGCCTAGCCTCCTGCCTCTGGCAGCCTTAAGCAAAGCCTCATCCTGGGCTCCTAAGTTCACCATGAGAAAGTGTTGTCTGACCTAACACCAGCAGTGATGCTGGTGCGTTTGGATGGGGGAAAGGTGGGCTCTTCTCTGGTAGAGCCTAGCTGACTAGGCATGAATGCTAAGGACATATTTTTATAGTGGCAGTGCTGTTTAGGGGTTGTTTGCCTGCAACTGTTACAGACTCAGTCTAAATAAAAAACAAGTCACTCTCAGATTTCTAGATGCTTTGCAGAACACCGGGCTGATTTTTGTGGCTTTGCAACATCCCTCGCTGGTGTTTCTGCTCTGAGAGATTTTAAAGTCAAGCCAAGTGAAGTTTGGACTTTGAAAATACTATCTCCTGTTATGCCTTCGATTCCTTTGAGTTCAAAATGTAATTCAAGGAGCATGTGCTGTCTTAGATACAAGGAAAGGCTGAAATATCCCTCCGTTCTCAGGATGAGGCTTCACAGCTTATAGAAGTGATGAGTTTCTTTTACCTAAGAAATAGGATCTTCTTCTGGAGCTAAGTGCATCACGAGAGAACAACGTGAGTTGAGGATAGTAGCACTTTTTGAACCTGCCTTCCTCATGCTGCAAATCAGAGCCAGTTGGGCAATAAGTGGGGCTACAGTCCTGCTTTGGACAACATGCTATGTCTTTGAGCAGTATGCAGCAGCACCGCATGGCCGCAGGTCCTGTGGCCTGGTGCAGCTGTGGTTACTCAGGCAGATCGTGCTCTTTTCCCCATCACTGCCCTTGCCCCTGTGCTCCTCAGTGTCCTGTTCTACCCCTTGTTTGATTTCAGTTTGCTGGTTCTTATTTATTTTTTCTTTGCTTTATCTTACGCTATTTTACTTTTTTTATTTTATTTCTTTTGGATTTTGTTTCTTCCAGCGTACCCATCTCCCTCATTTTTTGTTTGTTTTTGTTTAATTCCCCTCATTCCTTTAGACCACCAACCTGGCTCCCACCTCCTCCAGTGCCACTATTTCCTTAGCCAACCCCGAGGTCTCCATACTAAATTACCAATCTGCACTCTACCAGCCCTCAGCGGCATCCATGGCTGCGGTCGCCCAGCGGAGCATGCCCCTGCAGACAGGAACAGCGCAGATCTGTGCCCGGCCTGACCCCTTCCAGCAAGCTCTCATTGTCTGCCCACCAGGCTTCCAAGGTAAGTAGCCTCACAAGGTCTTGGCCAGTTGGTGCTCCCTCCCCGCTGCTGTTTCACCTGGCTCTTGTTGGAAGCAGGCTTCCTTAGTGCAGATCATATGGTAGAAAATTTGCTGGCCTAGTAAATCAGAGCCATGAGCTTGTTGCAGATGGACATGTTTTCAACAGCAGAAGATATTGCAGGCACCTCCAACATCATGAGTTGGAGATGGCTGGTCTGAAACAATGAGGCAGACACTGAGAAGGGCCAGGGGGAGAATAGAATGTGTGATATTTGTCATCCTATGCCCTGAACAGAGTTGGAGGCTCTTCTATCTCACTTTGGTAAACTTGGAAACTTTCCCTCAAAGCAGTGATAAGTCAGTACATAAATAATGGGTTCATAACTTCTCAGTGATTCAGTTGCTTAAAAGGGAGACTCGGGAGGTTAATGCAGCAGGGAGTGTGGTATGGGTGGAGATGAGGGTTTGCCCCATAACAGATGCTTGTGACCATTTATCAGTACAGTTCCTTCAGCTGCAGCCCTTCTGCAAACACCTCTGCTTGTGTATACCAGTGGCAGGTACCTTTGTCAGGCACCTTGAGCGATGGTCAGATTTAGCCATTTGTCCTTCTCTTGACTTTACATGCTGTAGCAATTTGAAAAAGCTGGCCAGCTATCTGGAGGAAGCTTTCTAAATAGGCCTTGGTTCTGCTGTTGCAAGTTCTGCTCTTCATTTCTGTCTGTACAACAGTCTCTAGGCCCTTGTTAAATGTTCTGCAAGATTAACAAAGCTCTTTTGAACTAGAGGGGTTTAGTCAGACCTCTTCTGCGTAGTTAAAATGCATCTCGAGGGTTTGACTTCAGAAATGTATGGCTAGAATATGTGAGCTAACATCTTCTGCATGCTGTCTCGAGAAAGCTCTAAAGCAGAGAAGGTAGCACGGGGTGTGACACACGCTAAGGTGGTGGAGTGGGAAGCTTCCTTCATGTCAGCTAAGCTAATGCATGGCTGAGGTAGCAGGGATTGGAGTTTGGGATGTGCTAGATCACACAGTCAAATCATAGTCTTTCCAATGAATTCTGAGAAACTGTGCAAGAAAAAATCACCTATGCCAACCAAGGGATACGGATTTCTGAATTCCTGTCCCACTGTCCCACTTTGGTCCAAGAGAGCATTCTCACACAGCAATGGGTTGTGGCTCGCAAGGACCATTTGCTGTTGTCAAACTAGAGAATATGGGAGAAGAGAAGCTATTCCCTCCTGTCTCTTCCTTTTCTCCCTGTACACATTGTATTGAGGTTTTTCCCATGCATTCAAAGTACCATAAAAATATGAACTCAGTTAATCCCTTAACATCTTTGCAAATGTCCTTTCTGCACCCTTTCTGCACATGTATCGTGTTTATGAACATTTGGTGGACAACTTTGTGCTGGGGCAGAATATGTGGGACTCCTGAGAGCCCAATTTTTCAGAGGCTCTGAACACTGGACATCAGCGAGTGCCTTTAGGGACCTCTGAAAAACAGCCAGTGCTGTTGATGGCTGATGTTGTGCCTTCTGTGCTGATGGAACAGGGTTACAAGCCTCCCCTTCGAAGCATGCTGGGTATTCCGTTCGGATGGAGAATGCCGTTCCCATTGTCACTCAGGCTCCTGGGGCCCAGCCTCTTCAGATCCAGCCAGGACTCCTCGCACAGGTAAGAGGCTCTGAAGACAGCAAGCTCAGCAGGTATTTTTTATGTTGTTTAGCTTTTGGAGGCTGAGGGGAGTAGCTTTCTCTGAAGGCCTTCTGTGGTGCCATTTAGAGACTGGGGAGGCTATACAAGAGTCTCCAGCTTTCTCCAAAAGTACCAAACCTCCCCCAGTTCATTGTTCAGCTCAAAGGCTATGCTAGAGTTGCAGAAGTCTCTGGGAAGACCTTCTTTCCTTCTACTTCTCCACTGGAATCAGTGGTAAGTCTCAGGGGAAGCTCTTGTCAGGCCTCTGCTGAGGAGGAAGCAGAAATAACCTTCCTGCATCCTCCTGAACTCACAGTCCGGTGGCAGTTTTTGGCCAGGAGTTGTGCTGGTGAGTTGCACACTGGAAATAAATGATTTTTGTGCTTTCATTTTGCACCCTTCTGTTTATGAGCTGCCCCTGTGCTCTTTAAGTTACAAGAGAGCTCCAGTGGGCTGTGGCAAGGGCCTGAGAGCCAAAGGAGCTCTCCTTGTCAGCAGCACTTGTTGGCACAGTTGTCCAGAATGTTCTCACAGGAAAAAAGGGAAAAAAAGGCAAACAAAACGTGCACATCCTCAAGGGGAAGGCCAGCTCCTCAAAAAGGAGGAGCAGTTCATTCCTCCTTCTGCTGGCTTGAGTGAATCTGCCCTTACCTGTTTTCACCTGGTACCATGGTACTTCTGCTGGTATCAGGCATGTTTCTGGCAGAAAAAGAAAAAAAAAAGCACATACTATACTTAGTATTAAGTTGTGCAGCCTTGAATATATGACCTGCAAGTCAAAAACACGTGCCTCTGTCTCAGGATTGGTTGATCTGCCATGTCTTCATTAATGCCAGCTTGGTCATATGCAGTCAGGTGTCAGCAGACTTCAGGGTTTATGCCTGTGTGTTGCATTACTGGGGTAGGACTGTTGGTGCCATTGCCCTTCTTTGCCAGTCACGCTTATCTGGTGAAAATGGATCGAAACACACCTTGTAGCCTGAGTGATTCCCATTAGTGAATGTGCCTTTCCCCTTCCAGAGAGCAGAATCTTTGCTAGAGGGCTGTCTGAAACATCCAGCCTAACTCTGTTGCAGCCTCTTGTAACAGCCTGCATGGGTCACCTCTCTGGTAGGAAAGGAGAGCCCAGGAGGTAGGGGAAAGAGAGACACTGGCAAAGCAAGAAGCAGTCCGTGCAGGCACAGTTGAGGGCACCTATGAGTCATGGAAAAAGTCAGCCAAGGCAGTAGGTGAAGGAGGTGATAGAGCTTTGCACACCCCCGCCATTCTGCCAGGCCTTCTGAGGGGTGCTATTACCTGGGGCTTGAAGGGGTGAAGGTCAGGTCTGAAGCATCCCAAAGGCAAGCAGGATCCTGAAAGAGCTCAGGACCTTCAGCTCCTTTTTTCTCAAGGTGGCCTTGTTGGGATCACCATGCAGTCAAAGGGAGGGGGGGAGTGTTCAGGAGGGGCTTTGCTACCTATTTCTGTGCCGCTCCTGAGCTCGCACTTCATGGGCTGCCCTTCTTGTACTTTCTGCTGACATTTTGTTCACTGTCACTTCCACAAGGGGTTCTAAGCTCTTTCTGAGAAACAATCCTCACTTGCACAGGCTTTTAATTTTTGATTTAATAAAAAAGAGGCAGTCTGCCTGTTGATATATCTGTCTGTCTCACGCAATGAGAAATGCTAGCTGCCGCTCTGAAGGCAAGGCGCTCTGATTGATGCCAGTGGCATCTGGTGTCTGCGGGCCTCTCTCGGTTCGGGCTGAGCAGCTGGTCTGACAAACAAATCTGTACCCGATTCCAGTTTCCTGAATGGAAAAACACAGCTTCTTTGTAATGCATTGTAGTCACATCTGATCTCTGAGCGGCTGCGTGTCTCTTTCTCGGCAGAGAGAGCGATTCCTCTCATGCACAGCTGCTTATCTAATGCTCTTCAGACCAGACCATGTGATTGCTCCAACTACTAGGGGGACTGTCCCCATCAGAGCACACAGTGCCTCCAGAGCCTGCTTCTGTCTTTTCACCTGCCTTATTTGTCCTCCGCTCAGTCATGATGCCACTCCTTGTGCTCCCAGCACTGTGTGGTGCCATCAGGCTTTCTCCCATGCCCAGCACACAGCACAGATCACTGTGCTCACACACATCAGGGTGGCTGTGGTTGGCAAAGAATTACTGTGTCCCAGCGCAGCCGGCGTCCAGCTCTCCCTGTGCATATTGTACAAGACCAGCAGTCCCAGTGGAGGGACAGGGAAGGAGCTCCGGGAGCTGGAGGGACCCAGCACAGAGGCAGTGACGGATTTTGAGCATCATCTCTGGCTGCTGAATGTCTGTAGCCTGTGGCACGGAGCTAGGCAGAGCACACAAGGTACAGAGCCAGTGGCAAAAGTAATGTACTTGTAACTTCTTTGGGTCTATTGTCATCCTCTCAAGCAAGTGTGGTCCACATACTGAATACGTAGACACCAGTGAAAGGAGACTGAAACTGTCTTTGCTAATAGTTGTCTACAGCTTCAGATCTCAAAAGAGACAAAGCTGTACCGTATCTGGCAGGCTTCCATGACATGACCCAAAATTGTCCTCTGTCCTTGAGTAAACGCCCTGTATTCTTGATTTTTCTGTCCTTTTAACTCCTTCCCAATAACACTTCTTCCCACCGAGGTCCTGCCACCAGCTTTCAGAACAAACACACTTATTCCATTAGTCATTCTTGCTCTACATCCAAAGCACGAGCTCTGTGGCACCAGGGGAGCCCCCACTTCCCAAGCACAGGGGCCAGTGCTTCACCACAGCCTCACAACTTCACAATAATGCAGTAACTGGGAACAGGCTGTGGCTGCCGGCACAGCCTCCCGTGTGTTAGCACAGCCCACTGTGCTAGTGGATCAGCCTAGACAAGTCTTATCTGCAGATGAAATGATTCAGTGGTCCTTACCTAGTAAGTGAGGAATTTGCACCTGGACCCTGGCACTGCATCTAAATTTATGGGCTGCAGTCAGGAAAGGAGCTTAGGTTTGTTCAGTTTTCTTCCTGAAAAGGGAGGAAGCAGTTTTCTCTCCAAGTAAATCCAGGTAGTCCCCTGGGACTGACTGCAGCAGTAGTTTAGTCGCCTCTTTCAAGTCAAAGCTGGGAGAAAAAAAAAAAAAAAGAGAAAAAGAAAAAGCTTTTTTCTTTCCTGATCTTTTTGTGTCTTCTCCTCCTCCTCCTACCTGCTCTGAACTGCACCAGTCCGTGGTTGTGGCTCCTTAGATGAAGAGCTCTCAGGAGCCCCCTGACTGTCCATCCTTTGCAGATGTTGCTGAGAAGCCTCACCAAAGCAGCCTTTTCATCTGACTGAGCAGTGTGAAAAGTTACAAGTCAGTCAAACTTTGGAGCAGAACTGGAAAAAGTTCTGTGGAGATGGGGGGTGTTGTTTCTTTTTACTGGAGGGTAGGAGGGGATCATGAGGGCAATTAAAAGGGATTATTGTGAGGTTGGAGACGGGAACAAATACATATCTGGAAGAAGCTTCACCTCTGCAATTTATCCTTCTTAAAGCCGTGAGATAACACAACACGAGTCAAAAGCAGTAGTGCCAGTTGGGACTAAGGAGGGCCACAGCCAGTACCCCTGTGTTCCCCAGCCCAGGCAATGAGAAGCTGCCAGAGCCACCTTCAGGAAGTACATAGCAAAGAAAGTTTCCCAAGTCAAAAAAACAAATCATCTGACATGTGTGGAGTCACCAGAGCAGAAAAACCTGAGTCATGCCCCCACAGCTGGAGAGGTGGTTCCAGAGCCAAATGATGGCTCAACTCACAGGGCAGAGATTTCCACGGCTGAAAGGGGGTCACCCACTCAGAAAAAGCTGGAGAGCACGCAGAGACGAGAGGCATGTGATGTGTATCCATGCATGGCTCTGCTCTGCTTTGCCAGGGGGGCTCCTGGTGAGCTGGAAGCAGGAAACTGGGCTCCATGGGCCCTGCAGTAAGTTGTTCCTCCTGAGGAGCACTCAGTGGCCAATGAACATTCCTGTTTGGTATCCCCAGATTCACCTTTTTTCCCCATTCTTTTTTCTGATCCTTGAAAAGTTCATTCTCCTTTTTAGTTCCTTTAAGTTGCTTTAGGTCCTGTTGGGGTGGGAAGGAAAATTTGCTGTAGGAGACACAAAACAATAATGTAACCATAGTGCCCAGATGATCTAGAGAGTCAAAATGAAAAGGCGCTGAAAAGCTTGATGTTTGGGTTGGAATGCCAACCAATTTCAATCCCTCCCGTTCCCAGTTTAACCCAAAATGGAGCTGTGGCTTTCGATAGCAGGGATTCCCCCCTGGCCCTTTGCTCTCTCTATATTCATAACTTTTACTGCTTTTGCTGTGCTTTCCTCACAGTATTTGTCTTCTGTGACTGAAAAGTGTGACGTGCTAGGTAGTATGGCCTTGGTCATTATTTGGAGCCCCATCTGAGTATGGACCACCACTCATGCTTGGTGTGTGATGCTTCTTATTAAGAAATTGTTTTCCCTCTGTCCAACAGCAAGCGTGGCCCAGTGGCACTCAGCAGATCCTGCTCCCTCCTGCCTGGCAGCAGCTGACTGGAGTGGCCACCCACACTTCTGTCCAGCATGCAACCGTCATCCCAGAGTCCATGGCAGGCACCCAACCGCTGGCAGACTGGAGGTAAACTGGAGGTCTTTGGATGCTTCCTGAAGTACCCATGGGTGATGGAGGATGCATGAGAAGAGCTGAGCAGGAGGGATGGGGTCTCAGAAGGCTGCAGAGCTGGGGGAAGGGTGGAGGCTGCAGCCTGCAACCCACCCTGTCTGAGAGCTATGGGCATCTTCTCCATTCTCCATCCTTGAGGTGGAGCACCATGCCCACGCTGCTCCCTTCAGTCATTTCTCTGGGGGGAAAGGGAGCCCAGTGGCACCTGGAGGAGGGCACCTCAGTGAAGGTAGTGGGGACCAGTGAAAGATCCTGCTGAAGAGCCGCCGGTTGCATTTTAAATGTATGCCTGTCTCCTCACTTTGCAGAAACACCCACGCTCACGGCAGCCATTATAACCCCATCATGCAGCAGCCTGCGCTGTTAGCTAGCCACGTGACTCTCCCCGCAGCCCAGCCCGTCAACGTGGGTGTCGCTCACGTCATGCGCCAGCCACCTGCCGCCACCACCACCTCCACCAGGAAGAGTAAGCAGCACCAGTCGGCAACCCGGTGAGTGCGCGGGGCTCCCCGCCCTGGCGTTGGTTATGGCCTCGGTGGGGCAGGAGTCCATACTGGGGTCATTCTGAATGCAGCCCTGCAACACAAATAG
>JANHFX010025390.1:5033-54077 GCA_027560015.1 Chloroceryle amazona
AGAAAGACAAAAAGCCAAAGCGAAAAGTCTCGTGGCAGCTATTAGAGAGAGTCAGAAAGGAGGGGAAAAGGAAAAGGGAGGCAGTTTGGGCAAAAGACCAAGAAAGAAGGAAAGTGAAATTACCTGTTTCTTATTATTGTGGCTGATTTTAAAGTAATAATGATAAAAGCTCTCTGAAGAAATGTTTACTTCAATTATTGAAATTAATACAGAGGGGATGCAGTGGGGGGAGGTAAAGTCTCCAGAATAAAAGGACTCTCTATAAAATTCCTGTTTCGGCTTTGTACAGACCCAGGTCTGGTCAGATTTCTGCAGCTTAAATAAGATCATTACTTTCCGCATTCCTGTTCCTGCCAGACCCCGATTTAACGCTCCCATGCTCCAAGGAACACTTCCTCAGATTTTTGTTTCTGGTCCCTCGGCAATCAGAGGCTGAAATGAGTTTCTGATTCTGGCAACTTCTGCTGCACACAGATGTCCGAAGCCTTTGTTGTACCACTCTAGGGAATGTCCTCTGAAGAAATGGAAAGAGAATTATTGAGAAACTCAAATACTCAAAAAATATACCCTGCAGGAACAGGCTCACCATGCTTCCTACTCCCTGCTGCCCACGGTGGTAGTGAGGACTTCAAATACTTGGCATCGTGACCATACTCTGCAGCTCTCCCTTGCAGTAATCAAATAAGCAGATTTTATTCTGTGGTCACATGGAATCTACTGCTGTTACAAAGTGGAGCAAGGAGCTTGGTGGAAAAGACTGCAGGAAGATTCTGAAGCAGCAAAGCTACATTGACCATGCCCTCCCTAATACCTCCCCTCCCTGAGTTGGAGGGTTTTGCCCTGCTGAATGGACATCTGCTTTTTGCATGTGGGATACTTACTTCAGGTCAATTCTGCAGATGTGGGTCAGCCTGGCTTTTCCTGAGCCACACGGCTCTATTAAATACTGAGAGTCCATCACGATGGCTCGCACAGCTCCCATAAGAGGGGCCTCTTCGTGCTCCACAGAGATGGCAACCAGCAAGCACATGCCCTTTGGCAAATCCGTCCTCCATGTCCTGCAGGAACACATTCAAGAGTATTAACCTGGAGAAGAGGAGACTCAGGGGGGACCTCATCACTCTCTACAGCTACCTGAAGGGAAGCTGTAGTCAGATGGGGGTCGGGCTCTTCCCCCAGGCAACTCCTGACAGGATGAGAGGGCAGGGCCTGAAGCTTCGTTGGGGAAGGCTTATGTTGGGTATCAGGAAGGATTTCCTCACGGAGAGGGTGATCAGACACTGGAATGCACTGCCCAGAGGGGTGGAGGAGTCACCGTCCCTGGAGGTGTTTAAGGAGAAGCTGGATGTGGCACTTAGTGCCATGGTCTAGCCCATGTGGGGGTGTTGGGACACAGGCTGGACCTGATGAACTCAGAGTTCTTTTCCAGCCTCAATAATTCTGTGATTCTGTGAAGATGGAATCACTTTAGTAATGAAACTTTGGGCACATGAGTAAGAACCAGACAGTTTGCTTGTCTGCCTATCTTTGTTGTGGCCTGCAATGCCACTGGACTGTCCTAGGAGTCCATGAAGGAGGAGTTTCATGCTCCCCAGCTGGGAGTCTAATCACAATAGAACAGCCGCCCAACTACACTGCTGCAGGCTCCAGGTGGAGAAGTTTTGCTTCTCCACACGAGCATTTTGTAACCATTCTGTATTACAGGTCATAACAGCCTTTTGCAGAAGGAAGTAAATTTTGGAAAGGAGATAAAGTGAGTATAAAGCTATTCAGCAAAGGCTGAAATGTTGCACTGCACCCATGAAGACTTACAGAACAACAAATACGTGGCAGAAATCCTCACTACTACCCACACTGACTTCTGAAACTCACAGAACATGTTTCAAGGACATCTGAATTAGGAACAGTATGTCCCTTCATTTTTTCTCCACTCCTAAGTTTCTAGCCCCTCTTACATGCTGCAGATTTTCTTCCACCAAGTTTGGGAGACCTCAATTTCAATATTTAGTATTTTTTTCTTGTTTTGTAAGCATTCTCTGCGTATTCTGATGTTTCACATCTTTCTCATCTGCTTTGAATCTCACAGGATAGGTTTATGTTCTTTCACAGGATTGCTATGATTGGAAAAAACCTTTAAGATCATCAAGTCCCACCACTATCTAACTCTACCTGGGCCACTACTACACCATATCCTTAAGCATCACATCTAGACGGCTTTTAAATACATCCAGGGGTGTCAATTCAACCACTTCCCTGGGCAGCCTCTTCCAGTCTTTGATAACCCTTTCAGTATAGAAGTTTTTCCTAACACCCAACCTAAACCTCCCCTGGTGCAACTCGCTGCCATTTCCTCTTTTCCTATCAGTTGTGACTTGTGAGAAGGGACCAGCACCCCTCTCTACAACCTTCTTCCAGGTAGATATAGAGTGTGATGAAGTCTCCCCTCAGCCTCCTTTTCTTCAGAATAAATAGCCCCAGCTCCCTCAGCTGCTCCTCATAAGACTTATTCCCAAGACCCTTCACCAGCTCCGTTGCCGTTTTCTGGACGTGCTCCAGCAGAAGGGCAATGGGAATCCTCCCTGTGCTATGGGAAGAAATGAGAAATTCCCAGTGACCTGTGTGATGTGCATCATCTTGCCATGGGCTGGGATGGGGATTGTGCTACCTTGGGAAGTATCATGTTTTAGCAGGTAAAATGCTTTCGAGGACAGATGAAGTTTGGACTTTGGTAGATAATTTTAACATTCTGCATTTTTCTTACATGAAATTGAGTTCTTATTGAAGACACTGCAGGAAGACACTGACCTCAAAAAGTTTTACATCTGTCTGTGCATTAACAGAAATTATGAGCTACCCTGGCAGATGAAATCACACCTCGGATCTCCTGTGAAATGCTGAACCATCTACTGTGAATGCCTGCACAGTGCTTAGATGTGACCGTATATTTTTAGTGAATTTAGTAAACACAGCACTTAATTGGGCCATTTGTGAAGCGGAAAACCATCTATCCCAGAGACTGCAGCAGATTTAGGATTCCTAATCCCAGTTAAATGAATTTAGGCCAGTTTCTGTATTCCTCTAAATATCTGAACAGTAAAATGGGCATGGCACCTGACTCAGTGTGATGCTTAATGAACACTAAACATTTGGGAATCTTTAAAGAAACGTGGTGCCTGTGCAGGGCAGCTGAGAGCAGCAGCAGATCCCAGGCATATGAAACATCACCCCTGTCCTCCTCCCTCTAGAGTCTTCCCAAGGGAGCCTAATCCCCTTGTTACGACTGTCAAATTGAAAGGGAAAGAAAAAAAAAAGAACAGCTAAGTTTATCCTTTCACAGCCCAAAGTTTGATTGGGAAGGAGAAAATTGCCGTCTGTTAAAATATATTTCCTCATGTCCCCAGAGGAGAATTATAATTTCACTGTTCACTTCCCACCTCACCATCAGGTATCAAATTGCCTGTGGTATCGCTGGCTAACCTTGCTCCACACTTAATGATATAAATCAAAAGAGATAAACAAAAGAATCTGACAGATCTGCCCGCTGGCTGCTTTCAGCCCTCAGAAACCCACCAGGACTGAGGTTTATGATGTGTATTTCAGTCCTTGGGGGTTACTCTGCCTGGGTTAGGGAAGAGAATGAGAACTCAGTGGCAAAATTTGTCTTTACTGATGTGATTGCACAGCAGGTCTTTAAAGAACATAAACCACCATGAAACCTAACAGTGAACTAAGGGGCAAATAAGAGGACAGAATTACGGTCATCAAAACCTCCCTGCTGCTCCCAGGCAATCTTCTCAGTGCTGTGTGGAGGGCCAGATTCATCACCGGTCTGAATCAACGGTATTATAAATGGACCTGAATTATAAAATAATTAAATAAAAAATTCATTACTCCCTATTAATTAAAATACAGAAAAATAAATATTAACTCTAATTAGAAAATAAATAATTTAGCTCTGTATACTTTGGGGAGGCAGAGGAAATCAAATAATGGGAGGACTGGTGTTCTAACATTATAAAGAACTTGCAGAAAACATTTTTTAAATGTTTCCCTAAGAGTTCCAATCATTCTTCCCTTAGACCGACAGTATCTGCATCATTATCATTCTCACAGAGAATACTGAAGTTCATAAAAGGGATGTACTATTATAATTATATTTTATTGGGCTTATCTTTTTCCTTCAATCTTTGTTCCCTCCAATACAATTCTGACTCACTGGACTATTTCCTTTGTCAAAACTGCTTCGTAGGACTCTGGCACATCATTTCAATCAAAGAAAGCAGAGACCAGGAAGGGGAATGCACAAAATCATTCTGAAATAAATAACTGTAGGACTGACCCTGTAAGTGAAATATGTCAGCAGCTTCACAATAGCTCCTAGCAAGCAAAGGGCCAGGATTTCAAGGGCAGAAGCTGTATAAGGAAGATTTTTTGTCTGTTCTGTACAGGTTGCTAGATGATGGCAGAACTGGGATTGAATCTGGACTATTGATACACAGCTCTACATTTGTTTGAGAGATGTCATACCCCATGAGACAGTCTGAATACATCTCAAAAGCCTCTTTCTGTTCATTTCCACACAAGGATTTTTATGGGATAGCATTTCTTGGTCTACAAAGACTCCAACTGCAAATCTAAAGTAACAACTTATATAGACAACTTATAACGATTTTAGCTTAAAAGCATCACTATCATTGTAAGCATTTGGCTCTTAAACATCAAACATTCCCCAGAGAACAGCAAAAGCAGTGTAAAAAACAACTGGGTTCTATTTGCACTGTTTTGACAACAAACAAAGCTGAGAGAGAACAGCAGCTATTATCAGACATCTGTTCTAAGAAAGAATTTATATTTAGGGCCTTAGGAGTATGTGTTGCTCAAATTACATCAGAGAAAAGGTCAGGGTGCTCTAGGTGTACTATTTTAATTCAGTGTGAGAAATCAACACTGCTGCCCAGAAGCAGCCTTCTGGAAGCACAATTATACAGCTGCAAAGGCTGAGATCAGCTCAGCTCTTCCTTGTATGCACTGCAGGAAGCAAAGGTAGCGGAGAGCTGCCCTTAGCTTACCTCAGGACGACAAAGTCTCGGACAGGGTGAGGAGCCATGCTGTTCAGAACATACTGGTAAACTTCTGTCTGCTTGTCCAGGCTCTCGACTACCTTCCACTGCAGGAAGTCCTCGTCCCAGAGGTGACGCTCTCGCAGCACTCGGTTCAGGACAACTGATGGAGGAGCTTCAACTTCCACCGAGGCTTTCCAAAGCCTTAGTGGGTTCCCATCCCCAACCTGGAGCAAAGCAACAAGGAACACAGACCTCCATATTTACAGGCTTATGTTCAGCAGAGGGTAACTGAGGACAAAGTACTGACATAGGTATCTGACTTTAGCTTAAGAGCATGCATATCTCCCTGCTAATCATTACTGTTGCTGCTGCTGCTCGAGTGTATGTGAAAACATATGCATACTAGTCAACTGAAGTGATTACTTCTGCTTTCACATCAGTGTGTATCTGGGCCAGTTCCCCCAGTGCCAGTGGAAGAGTTGTATTACTTCTGGTGTGATACTTTTTCGACCCAGAGAATCCTAAGTGTAATGAAGAATTATGTGTGTGCAGAAGTAAACACAGATGAAAGGAGACATTGAAACCCTGGGCTGAAATAAAGCTACCACCTTGGGCAATCTGATACACTAGATGGGACTGAGGGTCCATTAACCCTCCTGGTTAATTGGTGGAAAAGCAGAACATCTGTTGCTTCAGTTACATGTCAGGTACACAGATGTTTGCTCCTCGAAATGGCTGCAAGGGAAGTACTGGTAAAAATGCCTTTCAAAGAAGGAACACACATACTGCTCACTAACTCTCCTAGCCCGCGGCTCCTGGTACTTGTTACACCTCCACTGCATGCAACAAGGGGAGCAGAAAGTCCTGGGCTATGCACAAGAGAAATCTCCCAAATTCCACACATGCTGCTTTTCTGCATGGTTTTAGGGGTCACATTTCAAGCAGCAAACAAATTAACTATAAGCACTGGCTCTTGAAGCCCTGCTTTTGTAACCCCTCCCTACCCTGGCATTCTCACACACAATGTGCTCCAGAAACTTCCAGCACCTCCCACAGACCTAGGGCTGTGTCCCAGAAACCCACCTTCCACCCCGCCCACCTTAAAATATTTTATGTTGTTATAATTCCTACCCCCCAAAGCTCTCAGCTCCCCAGTCCCTCCACCCTAGACCCCCAGGGACTCCAATCCTCTCTGTAGTCTCACATGGCCTTAACCCCAGATCTGTGCATGCCTCTACTCAGTCGCTCCCCTCACCCATACTGTAGTGCCACCTGAGCCCAGTTACTCCCTCCCCAACCTCCCTCAATCCCTCACTGGAGGGATCACTCACAGCAGCCGGCTACACGCCAGAGTAATTGTGAATTCTTTGCTCTAACAGAGGAGTTGCACTTTCCCCAATAGGGGTAATGCTGCCTCCTGCCCTCTCACCATCCAGATCCTTCCAGTGACCTTCCCCTACCTAACTAGTGTCACCTGCCCCTAATCCATCCCCTCCATTCACTGGCTGCTGCTGGTTTGCAGACCTCTGTTTTGCCATTGCATTTCCAGCAGCTCTAAATTCCACCGTCTGCGAGGACCCTGCAACCCTCCTCCTGGCTGCAGCGGTCTCACTTTCTCTGCAGAATTGATGGAGCCTGGAACAACTTCAGAAATTTTGATACAAGTTGCAGATATCAAAAATCTACTGGAAACAAGGACAAAAGGATCTGGGATAAAACTGACCATATGGCTGACCTGGCCAAGTGAAGCAGTGGGCAGCCTGAAGAGTGGGGGTTTTTTTTACTACCTATGTTTTGGCTGTGTTCTCCAAACTGCTGCCAAGCAACAGGAGATGGTCAGAAACTTTGCCTGTCCCCCAGTCAAAATGCCTACTCCGATAATGTTATCTGTTGTTTAAAGTCTTGGTATGCTCTCTGGTTGCACTGCTTTGCTTGATCCATCAAATGGATCACTTGATCCATTTTGGAGACCTTAGCTTGCTTGTGTGGCTTTTCCTGGAAGCTCATACTTGAATCACTATTATATTACAGTTTTAACTGCTTCTAGTAGTCTTTTTTTTAAAAGAAAAAAACACAAATAAAAACCTGTGTGCCTCACCAGACAGCAGGGTATGTATTTAGCCATGCAACAGCTCAGGGCGCCCCACAGCTAGGCTGTATTTTGCTTTAGTTTCTTTACTGCTTCTTCCACACCTCCGCAAATTACCTTTTTGTAGGCAAGTTCTGTGTTCTCTACACTGGAACACGTGACCCATCCTTTGAATTTCTCTTTTGCTTCTTTCTGGAGATTCTGCATGAGACTTTCCAGGTACATCTGATAGTTCCCTCCTTCCTCATCCACTTGTTTCCCAAGATCGTCCAGGGTGGGCGAATGTACTTCTGCATCAACGTAGGAGTTTCGGGACTGGGTAACCATCTCGTGTGGGACCTGTGTCTCAGAAAGGAGGGAAAACACACAGGTAAAGCCTCCTCCTAAGAACTTCTCTTTAAGGCAATGTGCTTTTAGACCACTCAGGATCCAATAGGCAATGAGCCTATGATCTGTAAAATGGATACTTATCTATCTTTGCTTCTTATGCAAGATGAGAAATCAAAAGTAGTGTAATGAAAGAGTCCATGGCTCAGAATAGCACTACTCATGCAGAACTGTATTAGACCGATCAACTGTTTGCCAACACACTTGTGATACTCCTCTAATCCCCAGAAATGTTTCCCTGTGCTTCTTGGGGAGGGAGATAGGACTATTATCTCTCCTTCACCAGCAGTGAAAGTGGCTGCAAGAATGGCTGCATCTCCCTATGTGACTTTATTTCTGTGTCATGCAATAAAGTGCATCAGCTCTTCTTTTTGAGATTAGTAAGTTTTAATTGAGATGTTAAAAGCATCATAATAAATTGAAATGCAAACCCAGCAGAATTTGATTTCGACTAGACCAAAATTTCCTGATCCAGTAATTTGGGTTGAAAACCACCACAGAATAATTACCCTGCATTATCATTAATTGTGTCTTTGAATACTAGAACAGTCATAAAGAAATGAGATAAATAAACTTGAGATGGAGCAAGTTTACAAATAAGTGAGGCACCATCAATCTCTGAGCTAATCCAAGACAGAAAATGTAAGTATAAACATAAATACTTCAAAGGATGCTGCATTATGTGGCCATGAATAATGCCGTTTGAGTCTTTCACTCACCTCAAAAAGTTTGTTGCATTCCATTATCATGTGAGCAAGTCCCTGAGTAGCTGCCAGGTTTTCACTGAGGTCCTTCTGATCTGGCTTCCCTGTTGCATATTTTTTCTGTATTACTCTGTAATTGAATTCAGTGTCTCAGGTAAAAGAGCTGAATCTTTTTAATATGAAAGCAAAGAGCAGCAGGGTGTTCAGAACACCAGGCAGAAGAAAAGTCCATCTTAGTTTTTATTTATCACAAAGATTGCTCAGACTGTTGGGCCTTTTGAAAAGGAACAATGTTTACCTAAAATATCATTGAGCCAGAGGTAAAAGCAGGAAAGGTTATGCACGGCCTGCATTTGGTGCTGTACATTTTGAAACCGATTTCCCACTGACATGATGCACAGTGCTTTACATTGTTGCTGATTAACTTGTTTGCTCAGACACTGGTTTTACATGTACACAAACAAGAATCTCAGTCTACTGTGAACCAGGTGGGGAAAAAAAAAGAAATTCATGAGGGACATCAAGTTGGGACCTGTTCAGTCTATGCTCACCACATTACATGCCATCTTAATGTGACCTGAAATAAACTCATTTTCCCAAGTAGCAGAACGTAGACAGAAAATAGAGTGAAAAACCACTTGCTGAAAACTCACATATTAAAATCTTTTAAGACATGGTTAATCTTCTACTTCAACCAGAGCAAAATTAGGCCCTTTCCCTTCACAGAAGCGGACATTACTTATGCAAAACTCACTAGTGCCTCACTGAAATTTTGCATGGAAATCAAGCACTGCATATTCACAACAGCCAGCCAGAAATGCCTGCTGGGCTTGTGAAATCATGTTCTGTGCATGTACAAGTGTGCTTCTGGCTCTGCAGCATGGGCTTTCCCCTCTCACTGAAGCCATGCCCTGTGTAACGTGCTGAAAAGCAGGTGCTTTGCAAAATTTTATCCTGCATACCTTTAGAAACACTTGAAAGCATCAGTCTGTATTAGCATAGGAGTATTTATAGCACTGAGAAGAAAAACTTACCTTGGTGAGCTTTCTTTCTTCACTATATTGAGATGGAAGAGGGAAGGGGCCAGACAAACAGCTATGTTCATAGGAGTCATTTGATTCTCTTCTACGGAGGTGACGTCGCTCAAGAAGCACAGCAGAGTCTGCAGAACCTCCCGATTCTCATCGGCCATGAGCATGATGGCAGCCTGTACAGCCTGCAGCCGCTGCTCCTTGGGGACGTCTGGGCAAAAGCAAGGGATGTTCAAGGGGTCAGTCATAAGATCAGATAAGGAGCCAAGAACAAGACAGAGTTAGCACAGGTATCACACTCTGGGAATGGCTTTCTGAAGGGGCAGATGATGGGATGAAGGTGCAAAGGCCA
This sequence comes from Chloroceryle amazona, assembly GCA_027560015.1. Classification (NCBI taxonomy): domain Eukaryota; kingdom Metazoa; phylum Chordata; class Aves; order Coraciiformes; family Cerylidae; genus Chloroceryle; species Chloroceryle amazona. The sequence goes on from JANHFX010025390.1 coordinate 14,660, forward strand.
GCTGGTTGTTGGTGGGCCATGTATCTGCTCCTCCATCAAGCACAGCTCGCCCAGCCAGAGTATGACAGTTCTCTGTTCATTTGAAAGGCTGTTTCAGAAGAAAGAAACTGAACTTCATTTAAAGTTTATGAAGGGACAGTAGCACTTAGCACTCTTTAAATTGTATTTTTTCAGGTTTCTTTCGTCCCCTGGGAAGACAGTTCAAAAGTCTTAAGGAAGCTTCGGGAAAATACTTAACTTGTGTCCCAAACTGTAAAAGAGTTTAATGAAACCAGTAATGGATATGCTTAAAGAGCACCTCAGACAGATTAATTTCTAAAATTACCGTAAATTTTCTCAGTTTGGACTTGGAGTCCTCCTCTGGGTATTACATACACTCTATCTAACTGAACAGAAGAACAAAAGCAGATTTTCAGTAAAGGGAACAGCCAGCTTTTAACTTCTGTCTGCTAGCCTTGTACAAGCACTTGATCTGAAAAGCTTTCAGACATGAATGGCAAACTGAACACAGCCCAACGCTCCTGATTTGCTAGAAGCAGCAAGGCCAGGTCTTTCTGAGAAGTCAGAGGAGCCTCTGTTAAATCCCCGCAATGTGTCTTTTCTGCCCACATTGCCTCCTGCTGCTCCCTCACCTGTACTGTTGCACTGGTGGGTCTGATGCAATAGAGAAGACCACCATCTAGCCCTTCAAATCATAGGTAAACATGAGGCAACTGAGAGGTTTAGGGACATGGAAAAAGCTTCATCAATGCTGTGTCATATGCTAATCATCTTAATCATCTGCGTTACAGCAAATCAAGCCATTCTGGATATACAAAAAAGTCCTGGATATATGAAAAAGGTCTTCAGTGAGTCCTAGAAAATCAGAAATCCCTTGCCAGTACACTAAGAGAGGAAAAATCCTTCCTAACTTCACTTTAATAATTTGTTAAACAGGATGATGGGGAAGAAAAACTCCCAGCTAAAGATTTACTTAATTGCAGACATTATGAAATACAATCGGTATCTCAGCAATTTTCAACATTTTTCTTTCTGGGAAAGGAGTTTTGTCAGTACCGTCTAAACCAGAAAAAAATATATCTGTTGTTGGCCACATAGAAAAAGCCCCATTGCTATTTATTCTTAATCCAATCATTGGTCTCCCGCGTCTACAAAGCCCATCTCTTCCTGTTCCCACCTTGGTTTAAACAGACCCATTCTCAAGTCTTTCTGAAATCCTTTAAACTACTTCTGCAGTTGAAAAAAAAAAAAAATCTTTCCTAGCATTTTTTTTTTTCCCCTCCCTCCTATCGCTGTAAAGAAGAGTTCTGCAGATTCCCCACTGCAGTACCACATGGGGTTACAGAGTCAGCCTGTGCCCATTTTGACATTTTTTTCTTGTCTGGTAGCAATGTTTCACCATTCAGCCTCCCAGATGTTGTGAATCCTAACACCAGGCTCCCAGCTCAGGAGATGGGGAGTCCTTTTGGCCACAGACCCAATAACACCAATGACACCAAGATCTGCCAGGTGTCTTCTTTAGGCAAGGGGGTAGTTTACTTGCAGTCTTTCCTGTGCCAGGATAGGACATTCCCAATTTCCATCAAGCAATAGTTCAAAGGTGATTTGTTTTCCAGGACATGTAGAACACATCCTCCCAGTGTATAACCTTCTACTTGGCCACTTCACTATGGAACCGATTGTGATTGCCATTTCATTAGCACCATGAATTTCTGTTGCTTTTCTGAACAAGCTCATTGATGTGTGTGTAGGTAGACAAGACCTGCAACTGGTAAACCAGAAGGAAGAAGGTGAAATGATGGTCCAGGGCCAGGAACCAACTATTTCAGTTCCCTCATGTCCCAAGATACCATGTATAGCCAAATACACTGAATTTATTTACAATGCTGTCTCTCACGTGCAGGATCACAGCATTTCTCTACCAGCTACAGACCCTGTGATGTTAAATACATTAGTTTTTTTACAGTAAAGGGAAGCAACGGAAGGAACTTAGATTCTTTAGCACTGGTATTATACAGTATTTAAAAATGGCTTTCTATTGTTTTGGCAGCTGAAATGTCTGCAGGCAAAGAGACTAGACAAACTTCTCTTAAGTGCTTCCAGTTATTTGGCTTAGGCTGGCTGGGTACGCTGTTCTGTATCTGCCAGGGCACTGCCTGACTGGCCTTCACAATGGACACTGTCAGGAAAATATTCTAATTCCTCTGGCTTTTCCATGTTTTCCTCATTGTTTATTTCTCCCTCAGTCTGGAGAGGAGATACACAGCCATTTCCTGATTTACAGGGATTTTCACTGTTCTGAGGCCCTTGGATCGCAGATTTCACTGAAGATTTCTTATGCTGAAGTAAAAAGAAGAAATGCTCCTTCCCCCCCTTTCTCTGTGAAACCTTTACCTAAAAGCTGAAGATCTAAATGAAGGCATCTTGTATGTACATTTGATTAACTATAATGAAAAGAAAATTATCATAAATCACAGCAAGGAAGAGGACTGCACGAGCATATGTTCTCATGGTCAAGTACCTCTTCTCCATGGCCAAAAGACTCATTTGTATTGAGATGTCTGCATGAAATGGACCCACAGTTTAAGGAAATCTGAGAAAAATTCTTTTTATGCTTTTCATGTCCAGAGCAGACTGTCATTCTGTCTTCTTTATGATCATAAGGCTGATATTTTCAAAGATTCTCAACATTTGAATGCTGTCTCTTCATTAAAATTTAACTAGTTTTGACACTGAAAATTTTAGGTGGTTCTAAAAGTCTCTTAGCATAAGATTATGAGGGCAAAGAGGTGTTCTTTTATACATCTCAAAGGATAGCAGAAAGAATCCCACCCGGTGTTAACATACCAAAACTATTTACAAAATATTTCTAACATAATATTTTCTAACTGTTTACAATAATAAAAATCTTGCTACTTACATTGGTAGATGTGTAGAAAAGTCTCTCCTAGCTTACTTGTGAGGAGGGGTTCAGGCAAGTCCCTGAAAAATTGCTTTACCATATCTGCCACATCATATGCTGACTGGTCTTCGTAGCTGACGTTTTCTGGGGAGCTCTCATTCATCTGACGCAGGGCCTGGATTCGGGATTTCACTCCAGACTTTCGAAAGAGACCCACCTAAAAAGGAATAATGTTGAATTGGGTGAAAATAAAAAGTTACTTAAGGAATATATATATAATCCATTACAGGGGACTTTGATCAGGACCAAAGCTTGGGTTGCTTATTTTACTCTAGGCAAGAACAAGGAAAAGACGTAAATTCAATGGTCATGACTTGCCCACAAGTCTTGTAGGCAAGTGGGTGCTCTCGTGGCAGGACTGTAAGAGTTAATAAACGCTGCTACTCCCATCCCAAGGGTGAGTCCAGAGTGGGAGTGGTTTCCTTGCTGCCTGAAGAGTTTAAGGGAGATGCTCAGCTGATATAAATCAGAATGGCTTGCTTGGCTTGGGTGACGGGCTGGTGATTTACTCCAGCGGAGAATCTGGTTCCTCATGTTTATTTGGGTATATATTTTGAAGACTAACAAGAAAATATTATGCTCAGCTAAGTAATAAATGCTGTGTCAAAAGATTGGTAAATCCTGGTAGAGACTTAAAATCAAGACCAAATCTATCTTTACCCTTTCCTGCTCTCTGCTTCCAGCAGTTCCCCCAAATCACACTGAAAACCCCAGTTTGAAAGTGACAGCCACAGAGGGATTCCTTGTGCACTGTCACTAGGATGCATTTTTATCCTGATTTCTTTTTCTATTCTAAAGGAAGCAGTAATTCTTCAAATGATGCCTTCATGGCAGTGCTGCCTTTTTTTTTCTTGACAGTGGAATTCCCCAGAGGCAAATTCCTGAGCCTCAACCACATTATTTATTCCCAATAGAGTTTACAGAGTTTCATTTGGGAAGTGTTAACATTGTTTTCCTTCAGATTTGCAGGGGAAAAGGTGAAATATTGAGAAAGACATATGAAAAAGGTGCATTTCAAGTTTGGAATTCTGGACTTCTGCTCTTTTCCAGCCCACACTCCTGCTGGTGATCAGTTCAGCTTTCTGAATGGCATAGTCTACCAAAAAAACCATGTAAAGGCAAGGAAACAGTGCCTTCTGGCCTTCCTCCCCTTATCTCACAGCTCATGCAGGACCCTCTTCTCCCTTGCACTCCTCCCATGCTCAGCTGTATGGTATTTAGGACTTCTGTTAACTTACTAGTAACACTAGTTACATAAATCACATACTGGGTAGCTCTGTTACACCAGGCTGACTGTGAGGCAGCTACTCTGCTATGCCTTCCTGTCGGTGAAATTAGTGTCACTGGTGAGCTAAGATTATGTGTAGGAAGTAGAGAACTGGTGAGTGCATCACGGTGCACTGTATTTCTGCTTGCAAATGAAGTTCTGCTCTTTGTTCTGACAAGAGAATACAAGAGCACCTGGCTCTTTTCATCTGGTTTTCCCTTTTACTTTCTCTTCTTTTTAAATCCCTTTCCCCCTTAGAAATGCGTGCTGAAGAGGCAGAAGGACACATGCTAATTCTATCCAAAAAATACAGTTTTGGCATGTGGTGGATAAATGTGAGAGCAGAGGCTCATCTCTCTGCTTCTGATGGAAAGTGTCCTTGCTGGAGTGAAGAACCTTTAAAAACTTCCAGCTAAGTCTGAGAGGTCAGACATCAGATCTCATCTGCGCAATCTCCTGCTGCACATCATTCTGCTACTCTCAATCTCTGGGTTTTTTTTCTAATGATATTTATCCAAACTCCTGTTTTGCTTTTTCTTGGAAAAAGTAATCATTCATCAAAAGAGGACAGTTCTTCATTTGATAGAAAAAGATTTTTTAGTCTCTGTTCTGCAATATTACAGATTTATTTTGTAAATAAAATGGGACAATAAATCCAGTGACTTAGCAGCAGTTTGTCTATCCCAACCTCTTTATTATTCTCATGCTGTGGATCATCTACCATGCAAGTAGCCATGGGATGCATGACAGAAATAAAGATGTATTTGACAAAGGCAAAGCATTTCCTATTTCACAAGTTGAAAAGCAGTATTACATCCTACAAATAATGGTGAGGGACTTCACACCATGTTAGACATTTCAGTACCAGGAGCCAGATGCTGCAATGATTTAGAGCACCCTTTACTTCAGCGAGTGTGTGCAGCAGAAGCTCTGATGCCTGTTAAGGACTTTAGGCTGTCTTTTGCAGCTCACCACAGAGGCACATAAGCAAGATACTGGGGGAGACTGGATGCTGCTCAGACCTCTGACTGGGCATTAAGAGACTTTCAATTAAATGAGAACAAAGGGACTGACTGTAAAGCAGAGAAACTGAATTGCTTGGAGGTTTTTGGCCTAGAAACGTTTTTGGTGGAAAGATACTTTGAATACAGAGCTATTGAATACAGAGTTGTCTCTATGCATCTTCCCCTTCCATCTCCTGCCAATGTTTTTCCAACAGGCTATTCCTCTCACCCTTCAACTGCCATAGGAAGAACTCATCTCACTGCCCTTTTGACACCCCAGAGTTAGATGTCAAGGTCTGACTACTCTTTACAAAGAGAAATGATAGGAAGGATGTGTGCCTTCCCCACTGGCTCTAAAGGGAAATGGTTGTGATTCACAGCAAGGCACGTAATTTTTAGAATTCCATTCTTGGGAAGATGGCTGTCTCCAAAAAACCAATCTGAACAGCAACCAGAACAGTGATCAGAAAATTTAAAGATTCATAACCTACCACTGCCAGCCTTTTCATGTGCTCAGAGCTAGAAAGCAGCAAAGCCTGCAGAATAAAGTGCTAGTTGCTCCTTTTGAACTTATTAACTATCTAAAAGCAGTTATGGAAGAGGTCACACGACATGAGGTCAGTAATAGTAGAGGACTGAACATAATCTGCCAGGGGATTTCTCCCAGTCCTATGTTTATAAAGATACATATATCCTCAGGGGAAGAACAGTAAAAATATGACTGGTATGTCCCTGCACTGGAGCTCAAGTGAATAAAAAAATATGAAATGCTTTGAGCTTGAGGGTCTCCCAGCTTGCCTGTTGCAGCTAAGGGCACTATAAAAGGAAACGTACTGTAATGGCTTTGGCATTGAACCCCTGCTGACCCAAGTCTATCTGGATATATCTGACTTTGTCAACAGAATACTTTGAATATTTTGCTGAGTTTGCTCTCTATTCTTGGACTTTTCTTTCTTTGCTAAGTAAGTAAAACCTTTTGTACCATATCTTGTGAAATGGTGAATGCAGTTAACCCCCAGTGGCAACAGTCAAGCACAAGCAATGCAGATATGGGTACAAGCTGAGAGTTCGGATCTCTCCCCAGGTCTGATTCAATAGACATGGAGATTTCGGGTCATTCTTTGAAGTAGGCTATGGTATACAAATCAGCAGGGCTGTTATAGCTACAAGAATTCAACGGATTAGCTGAATACAAATCTCAAAATGGCAAACCACTAATATTGGCACCAAGTATCAAATCACCAGAGGAGATCTGGGCCCAACATAAGATAGAAAAATCTTCAAATAATTCTGGTACTAAGTACAAAAAAAGTTCATCATTGCTTGCTTAGGATGGCTTTTCAGGAAAAATCAACTGAGTCCCTGGAGTAAAGTTCATACCTGATCTAGACAGTTGCTCCGTAAGTAGCGCAGCGCTTGTTGTATGCTCTGGGGAAGAGGCTGTCCCGTTCTCTGGACATGAACTATCAGAGGCACACCAAAGACGTTCTTGTCCTTGTAGTCAGGGACTTTCATCCTCTTCATGAACTTTGGCACAGACCTCAAAATAAACATGAAAAGGCTACATGAAAATATCAGAGTATTTACACAGTTTCTCTGGGTAACATTGCTGGTAGAAACTGGTAACCAGGGCCTTCTTTTGGAAGGGTGGTGAAATAATGTTTAATGCACAATACATGGAACTTTAGAATCTGTATAACTGACGCATTCCTTGGCAACTTTTCTAAGTAGATGGCCTCTGGCTTTAAGATATAGCATAACAATTTGCTCTAACCAAAACCTTCTACTATGCAGTTGTCATCCAGCTGAAGCCAACATGTTTTAAGGCATCCGTTAAGGATGTGAATGACATGGCAAAGCATAGTGGAGAGGGTCTCTGACAGAAAGGGAGGGGAATGATTTCTATGCTACCTACAGGAGTTAGTATTTTGACTGACTAACAATTTACAGTAATAAATGATGGTGGGAAATCCCTATGGTCCAGAGTCATCCCTGATGTTATATTATTTATTCTAATTGAGTAATTTAAGTGAAGCTGGTGAGTATGCTTGCTTTCAAAAATGATGGTGAAAATGAGAACTGGGTTCCCTTTGTGGGAGTCATGACTGCAGTAGAATTTTTTTTTAAAAAAAAAAAAAAGGATGAATATGACCTGAATGTGAGAAAGTTTTTTCTCATCCGTGTGGGAAGGAGATAAAACTTGGATTAAATGACCTTCTGAAGGAGTACAGAACGTAATTTTACAGCTATTTAGAGTCCCAGTGTAATAAATCCTTTGAGACTGATTACACAAACTGAAGAAATATTTGTTGGGAGGGAAACCTCTGTGCAAACAGCAGGATCTAGAATTTGCTGTATTCTGTTATGCTTATTTGGAGTTAGTTAAGGTGAGATTCATTTCAGTACAGACGTCGTCAGCTAGCAGCAGGGAGCTGCACCAAAGGAGAACAGTGATCTGGGCATTCATCTTATTGAATTTTAGCTCTCTAATGGAGATTTTGAAAGACTTAGCAGTCCAGACTGCCTCTATACCCACGGAGGAGTGAGGCACCTTTGGTGGGTAACACAAACTCTCAGCCTTGGATAGAATGAGCTGGCTTTGAAGTTGCCTGTTTGCTTTCCACTGACCAGACAGATGATTCGACTTGCTCTGCCAGACTTAGAACTTTTCAGAGTGGATAATGTCAGTGACATAGATATTATATGCAGTCCCTTGTATCTGATTTTCCATTTCTAAAGGCAAACTTGTCTTATCTAGCTCATGGCTGATTAGTGGGATTTGGGTGAAGTGCTTTGAACATGGAAATCACAACGTAAATGTCAAGTGGTATTATTTTTTTGACTCAGTGTCTCCATGTACTAGGCAAAGTTTCTGTTATCCTTTTGATTATTTTTCAGATACTTATAACCTCTTATCTACACCCATTTCCACAGCAGTATAGTTCAGTCTGCATGCCCCACAGGGCTTTATATACACAGGTTTATAAGCATGCACGTTTTTGTAGCTGGTTGCTAAAGAAGGATCTACACTGGCAGCATTCATGTCCATGTGCCCTTCAGTCCACTCTCTGAGTGACCAGGTACCTGTTACAGCTGCTACAGCTGCAAGCTCCCTCTGACACAGGTCCAGGACTAGGCTCAAGCTCATGTCTTTTGATCTGCAGAGAAAAGTCCTGTAACTGTTCTAACCCTTCTTTTAAAGCACAAACAAACCAATACTGAATATATGGAGTACCAGCAGCAGCTGTTTCTTTTTGAATCACAGAACGAATTATGGGAAGATTTACTGTAAACATTTCCTACTTTTAATCGCTCTCTCCTACTTGTGTTTATTTTTCTGGAAGTGGAGCGTTGTTAGAGAGGCTGGGGTTGTCTCCCTGTTAGAGAACAGAAACGAAGTCGGATCTCCAGGTTCTATTTCTGATTTTGCCCCTGAGTCACTAGGCAGCAGTGGATTAAAGGCGACAGTTTCAAATTCTACAGCTGAAGTCAATTGCTTCTCCCAATGCATTTACTGAATTTACCTCCAGAGTAATAGAATTAGGAGAAACTATTTTCTCCTAAAAATAACACTTTTCCAGTTATTGATGGTACTCACCAAGTCCAGCCATGTTTGTTTGACATAGAGTACTTTTCCATGATGGCAGTAAGACGAAGCAGAGAGAATTTTTGCAGTAGGTTTAGTTGGGCTGCTGACTGATTGCTGATGTGAAGTGATGCGATGGGGTGGCTCAGGCGATGAGAGATTTGGAAACTGTGCCATCGCAATCGCCTTTAGCAAAAGAAACAAAGCAGAAAAATCAGACAACTGCTTTAACTGAGCAGAAAAAGATGGTGTGCTGTGAGCTAGGTATAGGCAATATACAAAATTTACATAAACATACACACACACTATGGCTTGCAGTGTGTCAGTTGAAAGAAAATGTAGCTTGAAGGCAAATAAAACAACTTGCTCAATTTCTTTAATTTTGGAAATGCCCAAGCTTTGTTTTTTTTTTAAAATGTTAGACTCACCAGTGGGTGTGGGTCCTGTTCACATGCTGAGGGAAACAGTGGTGCCTGCTATGCCCCTTAGCCCACGCATTTCCAGCAGGATGTGGGAGATCCAGATTCAAATGTTCTCTCCCTGACTCAGAACCGGGATTTGATGCCTGATTCCTCATCTCCCAAGGGACTGGCCTGATCACCAAGGTATTTGGAGATGAGGCTCTCCAAACATCTCTATTATTAAAAACTGAAGGATTTTTTTGAGAAGGGATTGAACTCTGTGTCTCCTTGGCAAGAGCCGTAACCACCCAGCTACTGAGCCACTCACATCTTCTCTTTAGCCCAATGCACTTTCACTGTATACTGGATACATTGAAAAAAAAAAAAGTAATTTCAGTTTCTTGTTTTGCTAAACATGAGTTCTGGCTCAAATCCTAAAAACTTAGGCACTGCTCATTTACTCAGTAGTTTCCTCCAACTTATTTGCTTGTGATGGTGGTGAGCAAGCGCAGGCAGCAGTAAACCATGGCACAGCAGAATCCTCTGTAGGGACGTACCAAGGCTGACAGCAGATCAGAAAATACCAGGTATTTTTTCACTGCTTTTGCACGTACAAAGCCACCCTACACACAGCAGTATGGATCCACAAAGGCCTTTACTCAGGATCGTGTTCCTTTAGCTCAAAAGGATCTCATCCATCTGACTTAAAACAGGTCTGTAAAATATTAACAAAATCCTGCTTTTCACTTTTATTCAGAAGAAAATTATATACCATCATTTCATCTGGTCACAGAAGGGCCTGAGGCAGGGTAGGGAAATTGTCTTTGAGCACAAAGGGAAACATTTTTAAAGCAGATCAGTGCATTAAAGACATGCACAAGGCTACTGGCGCATCAATAGCTGGGTGCATAACTTAGAAGACAAATGAAAATACATCCCACGATATATTCATGGTCCTGATGTGAAAGCAGTGTATCAAAGGAGGAAAACCCCACACCTTCGTCAGCTTTATCAAATCAATTCTTCATTGATTCCATATAAGAATTTCCATTGCAGGATGTTCATTCTCCCAAAGTCCCACCCTTCCCTGGGAGGTCCCCATCCCCATACACGATGAGGACAACTCCAGTGGTACCCTGAACCTTCTGACGCCTAGGCTGAGAACCTTCACTATACCATATTTCATATTTCAATCTATGGATTTGTGTGCTACCTACCTGCTTGGCCTTGTGAGTGATGCTCCCACCCCAGAGTCCCTCCTGTCCCTAACACCAGTGGCTTCGGATTCATTCAGGGATGTTCCATCTCTGTCCATGTCACTCGGTGTGGTCTGGCCATCAGAGACAGAGTTTCCTTCAAAATCAAGAGTGATCTGTGTGGGCAACTGGAAAGGCAACGATGGAGATTCCCTGACTGACACATCATCGACTGGCAGACCTGGCAACACATTCTTTGACCAGCCATCTACCACTTCCTGGAGTCCATTGACATGTTGCAAAATGTCATCTAAATGAGGAAAAAGGACATCTTTCTCCAAGTCCAGGAGGTCCCCAGTACTAGCATATAAATGGGAACCAGGCACATTGTCATAAATACTGATTCTGCTCTCTTTAGGACAGCAAGCCATCAATCCAGACTCTTTTGTAGTAGAGCAGTTCTGCTTTCCCAAAGAAATGCTGCCTGTCCTCCAGTTTACACTGCTACTGTTGTCTGTAGGTGAGAGGCTTTCAATAGAAAGTGCCTTTGGGAAGGTCCCCGGTTTGTGATCCTTGGGAATATGCACAACCAAGTTCTCCTGGGAATGAAATTCATTTTTGCTATTTTGGTCAGCCACTTGCCGCAAGGCTGTTCCTGCCAAAACATCTAGGTCCTCCAGGTACATCCCACCTCTCTTGTTTGCTTCATGGCATTTGCGTTCCTTCAGACACGGTGTGCTCACCCCACTGCTGCTGTTTTCGGACTGACTGCTGTCACTGCTGGATTTGACAGAAAAGGAAAGTCCTCTTTTGATTGAGTCTTGGCCTACATTTTGGAGATCACCATTGACTATTTGTATACAATGCATGTCTTTCAGGGACTTCGGCTCATACTGGAGAACAGGTCCACTTATCTCTAAAGGACCTGTTCTTCCTGAGCCTTTTAGCTTGCCATGCACACTTTTGGCTTTTAGTGTCTCCATGCGTTTTAGGAAGGTTTTTGCTTTGGTTCGTGTTGGTTTCTCATTCTTCAGGTTGTCCTTGGGGGACAGGCTGGTGTTTATCACAGTGGAGTCTTGCAGCAGTGTGCTTTCTGCATCATGCTGGACAGAGCAGTCACAGGTCTCCCTTGCAGCACTGCTGATGCCAGACTGACTCCTGTTGTCACTTCCCCCACTGCTCTCACTGTGAATAGATGAGACCTCAGGCTCACTCAGGTCTGTAAGGACACTCTCACTACTTGTTGTGTTTTTCATTTTAAGGTCCCCAGAAGATCCATGTCTGTCTGATCGGTGAAGCAAAGCATCAATGTCGTCCACCCGAGACCATCGTCTGCTGGTTCTTTGGAAAGTCCATTTGTTACTGATAGCACAAAGGTCTTCTTCATCTGAATCTTCACTCTGGAAAACAGCAAAGTGCCATTTGTTAAAAGCAGGCGCTTTTACTCTTGATTTGAATTAGTATGATTGTGCTGCTCCATGTGAGCAACAGGTGGTGAAGTTTCCCTTAGGCCAGTTTATGAAAGACTGGTCATCAGCCCTTTCAGAATAGCCTCTTCCATTTAATTGGAAGCATCTTAACAAGTAAGGAATAAAAGTCTGTTACATGTCAGGTAGCTCAGGAGTCCCATCAGTGCCTCTTGGCTTCTGTAGGACAGATTGCCTGTGTACTAAATTATGGAGGACTGATGCCCATAGTGACTGTCTAGGAAAAAAAAAAAAGGGTTTTGAAAGTTCCAAGTAGAGGAACCCTGACTTGTAAGGATGGTGTTAAGATCCACACCGTAAAGACTGGGAAGCAGCAGTATGAGCCATTTAAGAAACCAAGACAGCAAATACCCAGTGCTGCACTTAGCTTTGCAGTGAGAACTAAGTAAATGTCTTTAAACTTCACAGACCAGGTGCATCTAACAAGATTAATGTTTCAGGACATAACTACAGATAAACTAAAATAACAGTAAAAACCTAATATTCGGAGGTATCGCTTAGGGTGGATGTGAGCACAGGCAAGGGAAGTCAGCAAAGGCAGCCACAGCGGTGTGGGGAGGAGCACTCAGGCTCAGTCCTGGATGGGGCAGCATCTACAGCTCAGGTGAGTCTCCTACAGTGGCAACCATTATTTTCATTGCCTTTGCCATGAAAGGCACCCCAAGCTTGATGACCTCCAGCTTGCCCCACTGTCTCTGTTTTCCCCTGACCTCTCCCAAGACAGGAGCAGCACCACAGCTCTTCTTGGTCTCATCTCTTAGCCTGGGGCATGAAGAGTTGTGTTTATGTTTAGGCAGCTCTGGAAGATACTCTGCAATGCAGACAACACGCACCTTGAAAAAAAAATTGATAAAAAAGCTCTCCCTATGACATTTTTTCTCCTCTGTTCGCTCAAACAAAAAAGATACGTCTTCAGCATGAGGTGCTGTCAGTGCTGAGCTCGCTGTTCTCTACGGATGCGAAGGCCACAGCTGCTGCCGAGTATCCTTCCCCTGACTTTGAACTGGGTTTATACTGCCTCATTCCTGTACATTTGTTTTAAAGCAGAACAAACTAACTTCACCTATATGACATCCAAACAGCTCTTCACATTCTTGGAAGCAGTATGCAGGCAATAAAATATGACAGGCTGTCAGACTAAAATGAGGTGCTAAACCAGAAAGACTATTTTGGGACTGGAAAAATTCTCATTTTAAAAGTCTATTATTAGAAGTATTTTTCGATGAAGTTTTGATGGTAAAGTTGTCTCCCATCTCTGACTAGATGTTTGCTGGCCTGTCTAATTGAAAAATGTAAACCAAATTTTACAAGAATGCCCAAAACCTTAAATAATGCAAAACCTCAAAGGATAAAATTGGAATCAGTAGTGTGCCAGGTCTCACTAATGCCATACATAGGCTTTTGCCAGTTTATCTCTTCAATTTGGCCAGATGTTTTAGATCACATCCAAACCATAAAAGAAAATACAGCTATGAAATTCTGCATTTAGTAATTCCTCTTTCATCTTTTAAGGTGGAGGTGTGCACTGCTCCTGCAGCTGATGATAGTTCATAGGAATGAATGCAGATCTTAGTTCTGTGGCTAGTTAGAAAAATTAAGCAGCTAGTGAAGTGTCAAGACAGGGGCTAGAAAAGGCTAATACTGCTTTGGCCATTTTGCCGGCAGGGAAGAAAGGGCATATCAGACACCTCCACCTTCATTTTAGCTCCACAAAGGATTGCACACTCAGGCACTTAAAAATCCATCTTTTGTGGTCTTAGCAGTGCCACAAAGTGGATATTTTAAAACCCACAAGGGTATGTATTTTCAAATACTTAGTAGTGGTAATGATATCTGCAAAGCATACCGCTGCTGAAGTGTTGGTAACACCAGCAAAGAGGGAAAAAAAAAGATACTTTTTAGTTTGTTGTACATCCCAATCTGCCAAGGGTACCTTAAAGAAGATGCCTATCTGACACAAATAGCTGGAGCTGCACTGGCATTACTGTATCAGCTGACAGGATTTAGCCTGTATTCTCCACAACCTGGAATCGATTAAACTGGCCAAAGTGGTAGAGACATTGTGAAAAACACCAAGAGGAGGGCACAGAGTAGGGGACAAAGATAAACAAAAATGCTGTGCTGAATATGCTTTAAACCATTTTTAAAGGAAAATAAGTGTTGAGGTCTTGCCTTTTTTATTCTTGAGAAAGTAGAGATGAAGAAATAGTAGTAAACAAGTTTTGCCTCTAACCACAACAAAGATAGGATTACACTCTGCCCAAGAACCATTCAGAAAATACGGAGGATTTTCAGTGTTGAAATTTGCAGGTCAATAAAAAAAAAAAGTTTTAGTTTGTTTGGTTTCTTTTAATTGTTAATGCAACATATTTGTGTTTCATCAGAAGCAAAATGAGACGCATGCAATATCTGGATACTGAAATACTGCCATGGTGACTCACTCCAAATGAGGCTGCACTCTGAGTCCTGTGACATAATGTGCTTTTCTTTTGATGGAATCAGTAGAAATTCTGGAAGCCACGAACATCCTGAATGACCCACTGTTCTTGTTAGATATCACAGTGCCCTGACAAATGAGACTGTCCTAGAAAAAATGCAGAGAGTGCTTTGCCAACCAATGTGTCACCAGCTATAGGGACAGTGGCTCAAGAGTATGTCTGAAAGCAATGGTTCATCTTACACAGGCAGAGCAGACATCTTGCAACAGTGACTGTATACTTCTGCTGACCTAGGGTGAAATCAAGTGCACGGTTTTGGAGCATATTCAAAAGTCCATTTAATTCCATTACATTTGTGAAGATGAGAAGGGGCAAGATTTTGAGGAGTGACTGATAACATTTGCCAAGGAGAAAGAGGTTTTGATTCACAGATTTGTCACAGTTGATTTAAAATAGTACAGCTTTCTGAGTGAGGCTGTACTTCCCTGAGATAGAGAGGGATGCTAACAAAAGGCAAAAAAATGAGGGTTTATTTGTGGTGGAATTCTGCCACATTTTTCCAGCTGAGGGCAGGAATTCTCATAAATCGACAGCTGCAGAAGGTAGTTAATCCAAATGCTAATCTCTGTCTGTCCACATCGCTTATGGACATATTTGCAACACATCCACGAGGATTTCTGTATGCATCTTGATGAAGCCAAGGGGGAAAGAGCAGCCCACAGCTTGAATGGTTGGGGTGGGAGAGCAGGCGGTGGGGAATGCTCATGCCGTGCTGGATTTCACAGCAGCCTTGCCTGGCAGCTTGCTTGGCCCTATTTTGATGAATCACTCATGCAGCTGTGCCAGTCCTGTGCAAACTTGTTATGCTGAACATCCAAAGCAAGCTGATTTTGCATTTTACTGTTCAGATCACCATTGAGACTATTAGGAGAGGCAATATCTAAAGCAAAAATAAAAGGTATTTACTTGGTTCAGTGTTCAGTTCCAGACCCAGTTTACAGCTTTTTACAACATTTACATTTCCTTCTCTCAGCACTCTCTATCCCTCCTTCTTCTCTCACCCACATCCTCTTTTACTTTCAGTTGCTCTGTATCTGTTGTCCCCAAACCTACTTCATTTTCTCTCTCTACATTTTTCTGTGCTCTGTTTCTCCCTGGCCTTATGCAGGTATGGACCAAACTAGCTTCTGTCCCCTAGAAAGAGCACCATGTAAGGCAGTCTCACTTCCACAGCAAATTAATGGTCATCTGCTGAAAGCTTCAGTCCATTCAGAACAGGGAGGAGTGGCAGCAGAAATGAATAAAACCCAAAGATTATGAGAAAATCTTCCAACATATTCATACTCTTAAAGACGCAGGCAAGCAAGAAAGGATACAAACCTCACACCAAACCCAAAAGACTTGTTGAAGAGAAAGACAGGAACTAAACAAAATTTCCAGAGGACAATCAGTGTTCACCTATATGTTGCTGTTTGCAATTCTGTCTCTTGCACAGCTCCAGTATTTCTGTTTAAACATAAGTACGTGAGCTCATGGACACAAACCAGACACTGCTCCAAGCAGGTCAATAACACAAGTCAGTTTGAGTTAATTTTTGCCAAAGGACCTCTTACTATAGTGTCTACCTCCACAAATCATGAAGTTGTTGTGATTTTACTGAGATTTTGCTGTTCCCTCTCCCAGGTATGATGTGGGTGTTTGATGTGTTGTCGCTTATCAAAGACAATAAAAATCCGTCAGGTCTGAAGCAGTGAAAAGGTCCCTGCAGCTCCAGAGAATGAACAAAATGCAAGCTAAAGAAGTGACATACACAGAGGAACAAAGGGGCATGTGCCACAGGCAGAATATCTGGGCATTAAAACCATTCTTTGTTCAAGTTCCCCTGAACAGTGAATAGAGTATGAATAGACTGAATCTGCAAAGACACCAAAAATGCAACTCTCAGAGGTAGTTTTTAAAGAGCATTAGACAAACACCCTAAGGAAGCTAAAAGAGACACCAAGATTTCTCAGATTTGAGACCTACCACTGTACACTATTAAAGGGCTTGGAGGAATTTGTGACCAGAAAACCAAACATTCAACAGTTAATGCTGAATATGTTACAAAATTCTCAAAATCAATAGGCAGCTTCTGCAGTCCTTGCTGAAACCCTTTAAGCTCAAATAATTCCTGTGTTACACAGGCACTTGTAAGGATGGCAGTTTCTTTTCATATTCTTAACCGGGAATAAGTCGGTACAAGAAATAAAGAAAAGCTGGTGTTTTCATCCAAGCTGCTTCCATTTTTTTCCGAGCAGGATTCTCCACTGTGTACTCACACGGCATTGGCACGCAAGCCAGCCTAAGGAAACCACACTGTTTTTTCACCCTAACTTGAATTGCAGATATGTATAGTTGTAAGTATGGTGGGTGCCCTTTTAATGCACGTAGTGTTGTTGCTGATGGATTTAGTCACAAGGTGTTTTTCTATTTTATTTATAATTTCAAGATTCAGCAATACACATTACCATGCATCCAGATACTGCTGACTCACATGTTCAAAGTTAAATACACCTAACTCTCTTTTAAGAGCATTACTAACTTAAAGGCTAAATTGGGGATATCTTATCACAAAAAGCCAGCACATTTCATGAAGTTTCCTTACCTTTTTTCTTTGGAAGTTCACATCGAGTTTCATTGAGGCGCACTTGTTCAGTGTGTTCAGTCGTCTACAGGGAAAAGCAAAGTCAAAAGATTAGAAGCCTCTGATTAAAGGGCATGACTTCTCCTAAGTTCAAAAGCTTTTCTCTTATCTGGCTGTTGGGTGCCAACTGCGTACAACAGGCTTCAGAAATTATACTGGTCATATTATTCCAGGCTATAAGACCACTTCATTAAAAGGGAATCTTAACTTCATGTGAGTTGATAGACAAGTTTTTAATCATTGCTTTTTATTTCATAGTCATTTAAGTACTTGGCAGTGGAAACAGGTATAAACAAGCACCTCTGATGAGTGGGGAAATGACAAGAGAAAGAGGCGAGTTGCCTTCTGCTGGACCTTAACATAATTGGTCTAAAATTAGCATAATTGGTCTAAAGACAATTGCTCTAAAATCACAAAGCACTGGTGAAAGACAAAGGAAAAAGATGCAGTTCCTCACTTTAGGCAGTTATCACCTCCTCTAAAACCATGACATAAAGAATTCTTAGCAGTAGTTAAGTGTTTCTCCACAGTCAGTAGTTCCTTTCATTGTACATGCAACAAATCTAACGTCTTTAAATAAGTTATTTTAGTTATTTTTAATGATGTTACCAGGGGCTCTGTAACGCTTCTGCTTATTAAATACAAGGCTATCTCATGATGATGGTGGGTTGAATTGTCAATCCGATAAGGATGGAAAGTGAATGTGTGTGTGTGCCTATGTGCAGAGACAGGATAAGAAAACACGCTCTTTCAATAGTCAGCTAATCAGAATTGATTAGGGTTTTTATACTTAGAGGTACTGATTCACGAAACCATTCATCTTCGAAAAGCAGGCTCAGACTTAAGTATGTTTGAGTTTGAATGTTGTCCAGATTAAAGGCTGAATTTCAAAATAAAGAGAGGGACAGTTCTCACTATGTGTGCACAACACTCTTCTGTAGGCTGCCTGCATCTCCTGTGTCTTTGCAGCAAGAACTACCCCTGTCGCTTCTGCCTCAGGAAGGGGTGGCCAAACTCCAGAACATAACATCTGAAGATAATATTTGAAATGTATGTGATAAGTTACATGGATGCATCAAAAAAATTATCACATTAATAATATAATCTCTCACATAGCATAAGAACATTATGGCATCAATATATTACTCCCCAGAATGTCTAATATTAGAAATCCTATCAAATTGCCACTCCTAAAAAAGAACCATCCCACCAAATGTGGATCTTTCTTAAAAAAATATTCAGTCATAAAATATCACCCACTCATTTTCAGATAAAATGCTCCTCCCTAACTCAACCCAATAAACCTGTTATGCCATATCAGAAAACTCCTGTGCTTATCATATTAATGCGAGTATAATGCATGCACAAGCACACCCCACATGCATGACAGTAATGTTCTTGAAATAAATTTCAGACTTTGTGGCTCTGTTGCTCTATCTTCAGTCGTCTACCCACAAATCCTCCTCTGGGATTATATTTATTATTGCAAAGCTCATCTTTTGCCCAGACATGGAATTTCTCAACCTAAAGCTGCATTTTCTTGGGGCCCTGGGGCTGAATAATGTTCAGTGCTTTGAGTGCAAAATGTTTAAATTTGCATTTCAATATCAATTCCACATATACAAAGACACAGACACATTTTCAAAGGACTCCAGCCCAACTTTAATCACAGAATGACTGATTCATAGAACACCAGGCTGGAAGGGACCTCAAGGATCATCTGGGACAACTTTTCATGGGAAGAGCACAGTCTAGATAAGATTCTATCTTTCTATCCTTGGAGACAGGTTCCTCTGAGAGGTGACCCAGGGGCTCAGGCTGGACTCCCTGCACCTTTGCATTTTGGCTTGTGCTGAAGGCACAAGTTGGTAGCTACATTTACACACTGAGATGTCGCTCTGTGCCACTCGAGTGCTCACAGCTGCATATCTGAATCAAACTGCCACCGTGTCCTCACACCTTTACATGGTGAGAAGTGCTCTCTGCTCTCTTGGCCTAAATGCGTCCTGTAAGGCTGACCAGGAGACAGGCATCAGCTAAATTCATGCCCAGAAGCTCAGACATCCTGAGAAACCTCTATCTCCTTTCAAGCGGCTCATCAACTATGAAAACCAAGCCACTGACTTCACCTCCCTCAACTGCACAAGGGCAGGCACTGAAGAATCTCTTCTGAGAAAGAGGGCTGTCTCCACAACAGCCCCTGGCTGGTAATCTCCACAACTGCCTCTATACTTACTGCCTATTTGCAAGTGTTAGGGAGAAGATGTAGAGGAAAACATTTTAAATACAGGAGCCAGTGCTCCTTCCATTCACTGTGATGTTACTGGCCTTCTGAAAAGTATGAACAAGCCATTGCTCGTAACTGAGGGGTAGGAAGATGAGGAAGCAACAGCCCTTGACATACTCTTCACCCTGTTTGCACCCAGGTACCTCTGTACATGTTCAGCCGATGGCAGAAAGTGTCATGGAATTTCTGTTCAGAAGGGCTGCTTCTTAAGGATGGAAAGATGCAGAAAGCAGCACATGATCAAACCAACAAGACCATCCAAAGCCATCACTTTCCCACTAATGTCATCCAAGAGTTGAGACTGTTTCAGCAGGAACTGAGAGGTCATCTCTATAACAGTGAATACTGTTGCTTAAAAAGGAGGCTTAGGAAGCCACACCATTGTCCTGGCTGCTTTCTAACCTGGCCTTCCTAGGAAGAACTTGCTTCATCAAAATCAAAACTACTTTTTACTGGATGCCAGGGGCTTAACCTCAGGTTTTAAATTCACTCATCTACAAAACATCGGCATGCTTTCTGGGGCTCTTCCAGGGCTGTGGAAAGATTTGCCAGTGAAATCAGAGAACTAATGATCACATTTATGAGCTTGCCTGGTACTAACAACTCCAATCAAAGCCAGTCTGTTTCAACTTTTTTGCCTTGTTGATATGCCAGTGGTGGCAGAAAGCTTTTCTCATCTGTTTAAAGTTGTTAGGTGACTGACAGCCAAATCCTCAGCAAAAGTTTCAAAAACCAAAAAAATAAAAGTCCCTGGCTACAAAAGGCTGTCACCAATGTCCCAATCGAAGTGAGAGCAGCACCGCACTTCCATGTCACTGCTTAAAGCCATGGGAAAACACTGCCTGTTTATAATGTTAACAGAACACAACATCTGGACTTGAGAAAAAGCAGGAAAAAACACATTAAATAAACACAAGAGAGGTGGCTATATAAAAACCAAATCATCTAGGATGCATTTGAATGCCTGTCTGGAAAGCTCTGCAGTGGTCAGGGGAAGTCTGCAAAATATTTACTATAGCAAGTGTTTCACTGACATTAATTCTATTTCTTCTTCAGGCCATTACAGGTGAACACTGTATGTTTTAAGACTTTTATCATGAAACATCATCTCTGTTTTGTAAAGTGTCCTTTGAAACAATACTTAAACACTAGCAGAGCCATTCAGGTGCCCAAACAGAGATATCTGGTACTGTTTTAGATCCCCTAGAGTACCAAGCTTGGCCTTCAGCTGCTGCAGGTCCTCTTGGTGCAGCCAGCCCATGAAGAAGTCTGATACATCTTAGGAGATCTAAGGTGGCAACAGACATAAGTACTCAGGG
Organism: Chloroceryle amazona; assembly: GCA_027560015.1. Classification (NCBI taxonomy): domain Eukaryota; kingdom Metazoa; phylum Chordata; class Aves; order Coraciiformes; family Cerylidae; genus Chloroceryle; species Chloroceryle amazona. Next base: position 35,290 of record JANHFX010025390.1, read on the forward strand.
CTCTGAATCCCAACCCCAGTGCCATAATTATCAACCCTTGTGATGGAAGTTCTTCAGAAGCAGAAAATCTCTGCCTTTCGCATCCTGTACAGCACTAAGCACTGTTTACAAATAAATACAAGCTTGTAGCAATGCAGGATCCAACTGGCTGGAAAACCTTGTGAAGCACCTGTTGTCCTGCTTGAAGAGCCATCCAGATAATAGGAAGACAACTTTGAAGTGACTTGGATCTCCATGCATTCCCCGGGACCTGTTCTGCAACTGCTTCCAAGCAGCTGGTGGAGAATGCAGCCAGATGATCAAGCAGGAAGAGGCACTATGGCGAGGGCTAGCATGGACAGCACAGCATCTCCTACCTCAGCAGATCTGCAGATGTCCTCTTCTGCATTGTAACAAGGCAAACACATTACATGGTTCCATAAATTCCCTCTGAGGGAAACACAGCACCATTTCTTTGTTTTATCATTATTCCTAGCCAAGTTTAGGTGTTGTAGCTAGCTGGCTGCTTTTGGTGCTGTGGAATTTGGGAAGAGGACATTCAACTCCTCTTGATGTTCTCTGATGAGGTCTGAACACCGAATAATGGTCCTCCCACTACTGTCAGAGCTGGTGGGTGATGCTCACACTGCTATGGCCCTGCTATGGCCCAGTTTTGTGAGTGAAGAGAACATATTGCTTCCCAGTCCTATCACTTTTTATCATAGCTGGAATTGAGTTTTACTTTATAGGCTACATGCTCACATGAGGTGAGTCAACTCTCGTTCTACTGACTTCAGAGAAGGGCTTTCTGTGCTGCAGCTGGAGAGTCAGCTTATCTCCCAACAGCCCCTAGAGCACCGATAACTCATCAGAGAGTACTGACTATACAACCATCATTTCAAAACTCTAGTGGTAGAGTATCCCATATACAGTTATTTACAAGCTATCTAAGAGACAATAGCTATGGAAAAAAAAAAAAAGGCTTCTGGCTGCTTGGAACAGTTCAAATTTGAAGAGCTTGGTTTAAGGGCCTATGTATCAGACTGTTACATACTTGGTCTTTATATTCTTAGTCACTGTATTTACGTGACTGCAAAAAGTACAACATGGCTCAGCTTTTCCTTTTTGCCCTCTTATCACAGCAGCCACCAAAGTTTCCAGAGCAGAGTTGGTTGCTGCTATTTTGGAAATGACACAAAGACCCAGCTATAAAATTTTCATGCCCAATTACTATTTTGGCAGGCTAACAGCATTTGCCTGCAGATTGCATGGCAATTTTCTATTGTTTGCTACTCAATAAAATCTGAGTGGAATCAGTGGGCCTCTAACCCAAAGGCCTCAAATTTGGTCTTTGCCAAATTTTCAAATGATATTGTAAACAGCAGGGTTGTTAGACTATCTCAAAAAGGTCACTGAAATCTTATACAACATGGAGTCTGACTAAAATACTACCAGCTGCCTTAAAAAAGAAAAGGTTCCCCTGCATTTGTGCCTTATGTTGTCTTGTATACTGCAGTGCTATAAGAAAGCTGATTATAAAATGAGAGTCTGATTTCAACCTCCAAGAGCAGAGGAGTTCAGTGTTTATGCTGAACCATTGCCATTCAGAGCTAAAACTCTGCTCAACCTGATTATCCACTCTGGCATTTGAGCTTTAAAATTATCCTACAAATAAAAATGAGACACTCATTTTGTTCGGTACTACGGTCTAAATAGAGCATTAGTCAGCGTGAAGGCTTGGTCATGCATAGCTTTGGGGGCAGTTTGGGGTGTCTGAAGAATGGAAGACTGGCTTCTGACCTGTGAATCAGTGTGTACAGGGAAAAAAAAAACCCAAACCAAAACAATACAGTTTTCTCAATTTTCTGTTTCATGAAAGTGCATCATAGCCTGTGGCTCTCGTACGATATACTGGCACGATACTTAGACCACCACAGAGCAAAGCAAGGGCAGGAAATCATCTACAGTGGTCAGCCAAACTGTGAGGATTTCCAGCACACTGTAAAACTTGGAAGATGTTTGTTTGATAGCCAATACAGTGATGATGCTGGTACTGTGGGCAGCAGCAGGCACCATGTACTAACTGCTTCTGATGAACCTGAATCTTGACATTTGGCATAATTGCTTTTTATGGGTTGCTCTTAGCTAAAGGTTTGGAGCTTCCGAGTTACAGCAAATGAATTGTCTGTGATCTGAAAACGTAACCTGTACAGAATACTTGTATTTCTACCTGGCTAGTATATAAGGTGTTACCTCTTTTTTTATATCTAAGCTGTTTAAAAAATCCCCACAAAAAAATTTAAGACAACAGGTGGTGTCTGCTGAATAAAATCATTACAGGGAGTGACTGAAAAATCATAAACACTTTATCTTTGAGTCAAACAGTTCAGAAAAATCTATGTCTATGCTTATGTACTACAGGTCTCAGCAGTATCATCTGATTTTGTCACATAAGTGCATCTTTCCAGCTGCTAGTTTATTTCCAAAATGCCATCTTTCAATAAAAGAGAAAACAATCCCCAGTCTTCAGCTGTTCAGCTCACAGAACCCGTCATAAATAAGTAAACCTAGTGTAATTGTCACAGGTGTATCTGACCACACCTCACCATTTGCTCTCACAGAAAGAGCCAGGGACAGACATCACACTTGCACTTTTGGATGTTCCTTCAGCTTTGTAGGAAAGGGCAGAGGGGAAGAGATCTCAACTTCCTATCATTTACCAGTTCCCAAACTACATCATGTCTGTAGTCTGTATGTCTTCCACCATGCCACTCTGAAGCAGGGGGATGAATGTCTGTGTGGAAAGGTTTCTCTAGGCTTGAGCACAGCAATCCCTCACACTAGGCAGTATCAAACAGCAGTAGATCAAGTCTGAAGTTCTGCTCCTCACCATCCTTGAGAGCAACCATGGAAGTATCCAAGTTTTTCCTACTGATTTTTCCTCAGACACAGAGGCTACTACAGAGAGAGAATATACTGTTTCCTATATCTGTAACAGACAGAAGGAAAATTCATAGGTCTTGCTTAAAGCAAGGGACTTTTGGGAAAGTATTCAGCCAGCTAAGCCCAGGAATTACCTGGATCCCCCAGGATGGAGGGCTGGACTAGATGAACTCCCTTCCAGCCCTATTTTCTATGGTTCTCAGAAATCCTGTCTGCAGTCCTCTGTCACAGACTCATTAATCCCTGCCATGCACCGTACGATGTGCAGTGGAACAGCAGATACTCTCTGATGACTTTGGCCACAGTTGCAGAAAGGGAAATAAAATTCTGTCCAATTATCTTGATGTTAGTGTTGTGAAAGTTTCCATAACATGTAATAAAGACTGCTTGGTTAGGGGCCAGATGCTCCTTTGTCCTTGCTGAAGAGGAGGGGAGCAGAACCCAGCTCGAGATGGCCACGGGAGAAAGAAGAGAGGAACAATGCCTCTGCAGTGTGGTTTTGCAAAACTGCCCCAGAATTGCTGCTTCTCGAGTCCTTGGGGACAGTACTTGAGCAATGAATGCTGTATATTCATCACAGGCGGAGTATAAAAAGCTAGATAAACAGCAAACACAAGACCTCTGGGAGAGGCAAACCAGCGATTGGTTGTAGAAGCTGTAGTACTGTGGGGTTCTGGTCCCACTTCTGTTTACTGGTGCCAGAAGGAGAGTACCAAGGGAATTACAGCAGCACGAAAACCGTGTCCAGTGCCAGAAAAAGTATTTGCTGAATTCTGTGTAATGAAGTTTCATTTTTTCTGCTGTCCTTGGACATAAGAGTTATTTATGTGCAATTTAAATGTGACTCTCATTTATTCAGTATATTTGCTTGTACTACTTCTACTTCTTTCTTAATTTCTTAGTTTCGAATCCATTGGATTTGGGTCTTCTTAAATCATGTGATGTCGTCTGAGTGTAGTGGGGGTCCTACTTCAGCATTTTCCGTAAGAGAAATGAATTCAGAATGGTCACATTATAGATGTTGCTTAATTCATGTGGAGATCTGCTGCTGCTTCTATTGCTGTGCTAACAGTAACAAATCAGAACACATTTTTACATTATCAGTAAATAAACTTTAGGTGTTGTTTACCTGCAAAGAGGTTCTACAAGGTCCTTGTCAAGAAAATCATGATCTTTCTTCACAGCAGCAATGTCAATGGGAAACTGGGAGTCTATAAAAGGAGACACAATAGTAAGATGACTGCTGATATTCAAAAAAAAAGATATTGTCTTCATCTTAATTGCTTTGCACGTGCTTCCTCACTGAAATCTAATATGACTGAATTCAGTCAGCTGTATCTCTGACACTTTCAGTCAGTTTTTTTCTGTTAAACGTACAGTTGGACATCCTGCACACCAATAAGAGAGCAAGATTACTTCATTTTGGTTTTAATAAGATATTCAATTGCTAGCTGTGCTTTCTAGTGCCTAGCACAAATGAATGAGATCAGGGAATTACCAACACACTTTCTCCATCCACATGAGTGACAAGGCTCTCCATTCACATCACAGTGACTTAATGAGATATTTGCTAGACACTTTTCCCATGAAATAGAAATGTGCCATGCTTTTTGCTTTTAATACAGGTCCCAGTAACAATGACTTGGGACAAAGGATTACTCAAGTAACAGACAAAAAAAATGAGCTGAATTTTAACCCCCAATATTAGTTAAAAAGCTAGACTAGTGTGTCAGAGCTGATGTTTGTAATGGAAAGTGACATGGCTGCACCACATTCGTGGGTTTTGTGACGGTGGGACGGGTTCCAGGGCTGTGGCTGCTCTCCAGGTTGCTCTGCCATGCTTAGGTACTGCAGCAGGATGCTGGGATATAGGAATTGCAGCCAGCCTTTTCAGACACTTAACATGACATGATAGATGCCTGTAAAAAGGACCTTGTTTTCAGAGACACAGACTGTCTAGAGAGCATACTGACTGGATGAGAACTGGGGGAGCCCAGCACAGGTTCTTTTTGGGGGAAAAATCCCTTTCAGTTTGGCAGGCAGTGGGCTCTCCTTTCTCTGGGGGAGTCAGTATCTGAAACACTCTGATTACAAGGCAGTCACAAAAAAACTACTGAGCACCCAGGGACTGTGGCAAACAGACATCTTTGTCCACTTCGGTCTGGTGGGCCTATTAGTCTTAGTTCCTTGCTGGGTTTAAACAGAACCTGTCTGGCTTTTGCAGATCCACCTGATCATCTCTGTATGGTGCTCCTAGTTCCCAGGCAGGAGAATAGTAGCCCGTCAGGACCCAGCACCTAAGCCTTGAAGGACCTCAGCTGACTATCAGAAGCCACAGAGGTGTCCTTGGCATCATGATCCCCACCACCCTCAGCCCCACGTGAGGGGGTGGATGGTGTCTGAGCTGGCTTTCTGAAGAGCTGGCTCTGACCCATGAGCTTTCTTGGCCACGGTTCTGTGTGTGGAGCCCTACTGCCTCCAGACCCAAGCTGACCCTGGAAGGTGTCCAGCAGCATCTGGCGGAGCTGTGCTTTGGCTAATAAACCCGAGTGGGCCTGAGCTGGCTCCATGTCTCTGGCAGAGACAATATGCAGTTTGGGAAAAATGAAGATCCGCTGCAGTTTCCCTCTCAGCACTGAGCTAGGGAGAGCAGGAAAATCCCAGCCTCAGTCCCCAAACTGCTCCTAAATGCAGCAACCACTCATTCTGCCCTCAAGGATGCTGCTTCCCTGGGCACCAACTTTACAGCTAGGAAGTCGACATGGCTATTTGCTTTGAGTTAGCATCAAAATACAGGCTTTTTTGGTTTTTTTTTGCTTTGCAAATGTAAAGCACGGCTCAAATTACTCACTTTTGGTAACTTTGTAGAGTTTTCAGCCTTATTTTCATTAACTTCCAGTGCTTTCAATCTTACTTTAGACACAGTTCAGGAAGTTTAAAAGAAAGAAACCTATGTATTTGAATTTTTTGTACTTGTTTTTGTTAACCTTTGAGATTTACACAAACTGTCTCCCTCTTTTTTATTTCTTCCCATGGCCATGAGGGCAAGAATCTTACTTTTCTTTAGGTACTGGTATGACTCCAGCAGCTGAGGCTTTGTGAAGCAGCCAGCCATGGCCATAACTCAGTCAAATGGAGAGTTGGCCGACTCCAAGCTCTCCTGGCAAGGGGCCCAGTGCACTTTCAGTACCTCAAAAAAGAGGATAAGAACCTACTTACCCTCATAGAACTGAGCATATTGCGGAAACCCAGCTGCACGTAGCCAGTCACACGCTTCCTTTGCTTCGATTTCTGAGCAGAAAGAGAAAAGATAACCCTTTGTTATTTTGCATTAGAAGTTCTTTTAATTATAAGAAAAACACAAAGAGACGTAGTAGTAGCTGTTAGTTGCTTAGAAGTACTGTTATCACCCTGAAGTACTTTTTTTATAGCATCAAAAAACAAAATAGAGTCCCTCAGAGAAATGCACCTACTTCCACAGGACCCTGGGGTGAGTTGTCTGGGAGAGGTGAAGATGAAGCAGGGTGGAAATGGGGTGACAAGGAGCATGCATTGTCTTTTCTCCTGTTCTGACACTTCTTGCAGAGAAAAATCCCATACAAAAGCCACTGGAAGCTCTGCCAGGAAAAGCCCAGTGCAGGTCTCATGTTACTGAAGGGACAATTGCACGGGTAGGATGTGCAAAGGTATCCTGCCTTTAGTCATCTGAACTCCACTATATCGACTCCTTCCATAGTCAATAGAGAGACAGTTACTTCCAAAGGGTAACTCATTTCACCTTAGTGTCTAAAATAGATAGAATAAATCAACTACCGACAATGCTTTTCTCTTGTGAACACTAACAGAGGGAGAATAAACAGCTACAGCTATGTCTGTGTAGCTAAATGGAATAGAAACAGGCAGTAGCTTCAAGCACTGGACCCCAGATTGCTCACTTTTTAATTCGCTGCCAGGCTGTTTTGGACTGTTTCAGTTATCTATTAGGACAAATCTTTTCTTGGGAAGGCTAGTACTAAGCACTGAGGAGAGGAATCGGTCTGTGTCATCTTGTCCCCAACTCTCCACTATTAGAAGTATGAACACAGCTGATGCTGGATTGAGGTTCCCCCTTTCAAACAGCTTTCACTAGGTGAGATGTGTCCTGCCCCTATGGAAGAGGCAGGGGGGTGATGAGCTCGATAAGAGAATAGTCCCTCCTTATTTTTGGGGTGATGGTAGGTATAGGTGAGCATGAGGGAGTGGTAGAAAATCATGTTCAAGAGGCGAACTACATAAAATCTAAAGCTTATTGCAAATTGCATGCAATTACTACAGCAGCAGTAAATATGTGTCAGCTATGCACAACCAGAGAATAAATTTTTGAGGTGTCGCCAGTGAAACAGACCTTGTGCACCCCAGCAGTCACACACAGGGTTACGCACCCACCCTCTGCTCCATGTTGACACTAGGGTACCTCATTTTTACTGAACTCCATGGGCTCATTTTATGGAAAGCAGTGTGCCAGGTCCAGCTCTGCCCTGCACCCACACTGCCTGCAGGAGCATCTGGAGCAATAACTGAAAACAGAGGCTCACCTAGGTAAATGTGGGTTGCTGGGGAAACCTGGGCAACATCTCCTTGCGGCCCAGATCTAGACTGGGATCTACTACTTGAACACTTTTGGTTTACAAGATGAAAATCAAAACACGTATCTGTATCTCATATATTTGCAAAACACTAAGGAATGGAGTGTGAAGGAATGGAGTGTGCAGGTGTTGGAGAAAGTAGACATTTTATGTTGCTTATTATTTGACCTGAATTACCCAGTCAAGAGTTTTGTCACATTTGTGGTTGGAAAATGTAGGCAGCCATAATACAACCCCCTAAATACAAAACAACCAATGGAACTGGAAAAAGGAAATCAGGCTCAGTTGCTCTTCTGCATGTTCTGCCTTGCATGCAAAAAAAAAAAATATCCATTTGTAAATCTATTTCCTACTGAAATTAACTTTTACAGATAGGAAATGCTGGTGTAAATTTTTCCCCATGTAATTCTGTTCACTCATTTTACCTCTAATAACTTTACTCACTGAAGCTCACCACAAAACTGCTTTGAATATACTCTGCAGTTTGTCACCCACACACCTTTCTGCTCCTCTAAATACTGAGTCAAGCCAGCAAATATTGTAGCAGAAATCAAAATTTGGAATATCAGATGTACGTATCAAAAGCCCAATTTTCCAAAGACGATCAGCCAGCAACATCTCTACAATGGCCACAGTCATTAGCACCGCTGGACAGGATTTACCACCAGGTCTTCATTTGCTTTGACATTAGTTCATGTCAAGGCCAAAAAAAGGAGCATGAAAGTACATTCAGTTCTTAACACTGCACAAAAGAATGAGCAGCTTACATAAAACGTGGCTCTCACTACTGCACATCTGTGTGCTGAAAGCACATCTCTATTATGTTCCAGTGAGACTGAATATTTTTATTAAATGCTTGGAAAGAGGACAAGTCTTTATACTTCTTTTTTCATTTACTTACTTCAATCTCATGAAACGCAGATGAATCAATACCATTTCATAATGTATTTTACAACTCAGAACAGATGTACGTACATTCTAGATTCATCTGGCCTGGAAGAACAACTAACAGAGGCTGTGGGTGATGGAGAATGCTACCATTTAATGCTCTTATACACTTATCATATTTCAATGTTTTTTGCAGTTGGCTGCTCAGAGGGGCTTGCTGAGAAATCTTCCTGCAGCCCAAGATCTGTAAAATCTCAGGTTGCAATGGGTGAAAAAATGCAGGAAATAACCAAGGAAGGAAATCTCACCCTTTTGGAGGGTTTTGTTCTTGTTTTTTTTTTTGTATGAGGCTGTTTGTAATGCACCACAACCAGTAAAAAATGATTGATTGATTAGCTTCTGACTTCAAAACTTTTGACTATCTCCTCCATGAAGGCACCTATGGGGAGTACTTCATTTTCTGAATGATCACCTCAAACAGCTTCAGCCTTGAATAAGATTTGCTAAGTCAGCTTCTAGCACACTGGTTCTCAGGTGTGTACCAGTGCCCAGTTCCCTTCTATATCTCTCTCATTTTTTGGTCTTCAACAGAGGGCAGCAGAAGAGGAGAAGTGCAATTTGCTGCTGGCCCACCAGAAATACAACTTTGCTCACAGCAGTGTGTTTCCAGCCGCTAAAGGAACCTGTTCCAGCCATTCCCTTCTTGACTGTTCCTACAGCAGGCACCAAAGATGATTTCTATCATCTCATTCTGGGCATGTAATCCAAGCTATAGTTCAGAATGCAATACAGATTTTTTTCCATCATTACTGGATATTGTAATGCTTAAAACAAAACTTGAAACACTCAGTTAAACCTTCTCTTTCTGTGCACATATGCTAGTGAATATTCACTTTTTGTTACTTGCTAGCCAAACATCACTGAAGACTTTGTTGAGAAGGGACGGGTACAGCACCAAAAAGACCTCATTGAAGCTGTCAATGAAGGGTTGCAGAAATACATTTCCCATGTCCGGGCTAATGCAGCAGTCTAAACCAGCCTGCAGCAGCTGTAGTGTCTTGGTGGAACCCTGAAGGACGTAGGAAACTACATGTGTTCACAGATGGCTCCAAGGCATCTTGTCAGCAGCACGGAGAAGCACTGTCATACTGAGAGGAGTGATTTTAGAGAGAACATGGCTTATAGTATTGTGCTCAAGGCTGGAAGGAGCAACAGCTCCTCCCAGAAGCATGTGAGCCACCACAGACCCACAAGCTGCATCTCTCTTGGCGTGTCCAAAAGGCTGCTCACCCCAGTACACTCGATAGTGTGTTTGTCCTTAGGCACAACAGAAAAAAAGTCAGGGATAATTTACCTACTGCTTTCCACTTGCTTGGGCAGCAGTTAATGACAATGATTAATTATTAAGGCTAGGTAATAATTCAGTCACAAATATTGACAAGCACCAGTTTGTCTCACAGTACTTGGGCTTGACAGGCAAGAAATTTCTCTTTTCCATTTCAACTTTCTGCCAGTAGCAAGTTATAACTGAGATTCACACATGCAAAAGCCCTCCAGCCACATTTCTGGGGAGATCAGTGTGATGATCTCCTCATGGCCCCCCAATTCCCCTCATGTATCAGGTCCTCCTATAAGGTATGTTCAAAGTCCCCTGTACACAGATATCGCTGCTGACCTTCCTCGCATGTTGCCCCAGAGGCCCCTCAGAAGTTGCCCCTGCTTCACAAAGACCTTTCAGTACCCATATGCAAGCAGTGATTTAAAGCCTTGTCACACACCTCTTTGATCAGCCAAGCCATCTTTCCCCACCTCTCCGTAGGATTATGTCTTAGTCTTTCCTCCTAGAGTTGTCCCACTGTGTATGAAATTAAATTTTTATCAGAGACACTGATAACAGTAGCCCAAAGAATATACTGTGCAGGAGAGATTGAAGTGCAAGTCTCTGATACATTTTTTTATTCATTTAGGATGTAAGCAGAGTGAATAAGGAAAGCGAGTTTCACCCAGGAAACATGACAGATGTTCAGAGCACAGCTGAAACTTGGGTTTGAGTCTATCTCTAGTGTCAGGAAGGTTTGATGTTGTCTCCCACAGCCTATATGGGTGCTCTGGCTATTCTGGGTCTGAAATGGAGACAGTTGCTTGCAGTCTTTTTCTCTCTTCCAACACTTTCTCTGGTTCTTTGGTTCTTCACAAACTGCTTTGATGGTGCTCAACACCAGATGAAGATTTTAGCACCCAGCTGCCACCAAAGGGGACATCCTGCCCTGCCTACCCCGTGATAGCTGGCTTCTTCTCCTGTTTCCCTTTGTTCCCTTTCTAGCACACCAGCTCCTGGCTAGCACTTCAGAGACCTATCTCAACCCTACAAGCTGCCAAACCTATAAACTCACCTCCCCAAAACTGGGAACGGTTCTGCTGTTGGATTACCAAACTGACCCATACCTTCTAAGGGTCCTGTTTAGCCCACATTAGCTGCATTTTGGCGAGCCCAAGAAACCCAAACCACTAGGACAGTCCCTCCTCACATGAAAGAATACAGGAGAGTTTCCTACAATGGTGTTAGGAGAATTGCCCTGTCAGCAAAACCACATAAGCAAATTAATGTTCTAGCTTGGGACCTTATCACAGATAAAATGAAAAAATAAGGACACAGAAAAAATAAGGCCTAGATACCACCCTCCTTTCCCTTTTCCTGTTTATACATCAGCATTTCGTCTCGTTTCTGCCTTTCTGCCCCTCTCCCTCTGTCTCTTCTATGTTCTATTTTGCCATTTCTCCCTTTTTAAAAAACTATATATTTTTAATTTAAGATACATCTATCCCTTTGCACAATGCAGTGAGAGAAACAGCAGCTAGAATAAATGAAGTACATAATTACACCATCTATTGTGTTCATGTCAACTTTATGTGGTAATCTTTATTGTTCATCTGTCTGTAACAGATCACTGTTTATGTATACTTTTTTATTCCCCCTATATTGCTTACCACTTAAATCTAACTTACTAGACTTAAGATAAAGTAACTGGGAGCATTAGAGAAAATGATTCATCAAGTCATTGGAAATGAGTGCATTTTAGTGTGCAGCTGCATCACTGGGATCAAGCTGCCATCCCATGCCAATCTGTTAGGTAGAAGAGGTCTCACTTTTCCAAGCATTGCTTAGGAATAGAGTAACAGCTTGGTTATAGGTCACAGGGTTTCAGGTGGTTATTCTGGTGCTATGGATTTACATTAATTTCTGGACCTTGTCTTATTGTCTCCTTCAAGAGGAGGAAAAGTGTTGGCATGACAGAGTTTGTACTGTGTCTTCCAGAATAATATCTACCTGGCATTTTAGGATCAGTTTGGAGGCACAAGTTAACCCCAGGTTTAGTAACACCTTTTACTCTTAGGAGCTGCTGCGGACTGGTGTGGAAGGCAAATCAGAAAATACTCCTGGGGAGAAAACACTGATTGTGTCTTCTTTCTGAGGCATGCTCAAGGCAGCTGTGGACACTGCGAGGGAGAGCTTCAGCCTTGACTCACTGGTCTTGATGCACCCCTTGTGCCTCATACACCTGTCATGTCACCAGCAAGCTGTGTCACCTTGATGACTTTCCAGCAGAGCACTCATGAGGGCAGATGGAAGCTGTAGGAAAGTTCTGCTCAGGTTGAAGCTGTATGAGAACAGGTTTAGTGTGTTTCAGATTCTTCTTGCAGCCCAGACTGAGATACTCCAGTGGCTGCCATTACTGCCTCCTGCTCCTACATCTCATAGTCTTTAGGATGATTATTTGTGTAACTCCTATTCTTATTTTACAGATGATCTAAATCACTTCAGAAGTACATAAACAGCTTAGAGATAAGGTTGGTGGGAATTAGGTGTCTGACTTCTTCAATTGTCAACAAAATTTGGCTATGTCACTCCTCCTCAGTTACTAATACCCTTATAAATCTGGTCTGAACAGACTAAATCCCAGATTTCTGATACCTAAAACCCATCACTTCATCATCACTCACCTACCATGTAGCACTAAAGGCCAACAGGTCTCCACTGAATGGCATTTGTAGAGGTACTTCAGAGCTAAGAAATCAGACTGCAGGAGGGTAAAGGTGCCAAATTGTAAAGAACAGGGAAATATTTGTCAGCATGAGAAAAGATGACTTTCCAAGGCCACGCAAGAAATTCACAGCAAATCAGAGGCTCACATCTATAGCTTGCATGGGACAGGTTAATACCTTAACTACTGGATTATCATCTTGCTTCACCAATGCAAGGAGGCTGGTGTAGATCATGGAAAAATAAAAACCTTCTCCTATCCCCTAAGGAAAAAGTCCAATGCAATGTAATGAAGACAGATAAAATTTTCTGTAACCTTTCACGCTGCATTGTACCCACCAGAATGCTTTAAAAGGGGAAATGATGAAGTTTTATTTATAGGATGGCATAAATTTTTGTGCAAAGGATATTGGCTTTTAGCATAATCTTCTGAGAACTCAATTTGAGGGAGTGCTTCTAGGTAAAGGTCTAATGGTTTGCCCCATTCCCTTCCACTCTGTCAGACTTTTCCAGAAGAATTCCAGCAATAATGGAAAGGTAACTGTACAGTGTACCCATAAAACTACCCTTTATAGCACAAATATATCATAAATAAAATAAAACATACGCATACAATGAATTTATATGATTTTACTACACCATGGTGCATGCTTTTCAATAAATCCTGATAATAAGGTTTTCAGAAGAGGAATTTCATTGGAATTATTTTATATCATGGAATATAATTACTATTAGAGGCAAGGTTATGTTTTGCAAGCAAGGACCAAATAAAGCTGTCAAAATGTTATTTTAATAGACCTTAAGCTTTTCCAGAATATTGTGGTACTAGTAATAATACAATAAAATATGGACTTTTTAAACTACCGTGGCTGAATATAATTCAAATGTCAATAGAAAAATATCCTGTCAAGCTCATGAGTAATTTCTTTATATGTAATTCTTCACACTAGGTGAATAATAGTCAGATGATGTCCATTCATGCTCTGAATTCTTAGAACGGTTGAAAGTGAGAAACATTATTTATGGACATGAAAAAAAATCCCATATGCTGAGAGATTTTGACTGTTTACCTTAGAAAGCAGAAGAATAAGGAAGGGTTATGATAAAAGGGTACAAAATTTGGAGTACAAAAATAGGAAACTGGGAACTTATATTCGCTCTATGTTGCAGCACAAGGACAGGGAGATTAATAAAAAGGGAGGAATGAAAAAGAAGGAAGGCAATCTGAACTGAAAAAGCATTATTTTTAATACAATCTGTAAGAGTCATTGCCAAGGGACACTGGGATCAGGAGATGAGTGGGCTCAAAACTGAGCTGGAGTCTTATCTCGCTACTCACTGCTACTACCACAGACCTGGAAAAGTGTTCTCCAGAATGGAACAAATGAAACCAAACTAAAGACAGTGTTACGAGATTACTTTTTTCCCTGGATAGATGACCCCTTATATCACTTTTTCTCCTAGGCTCCTGACACTTGTATTGCTCAGATATAGTCTGGAACTATAAAAAATGTTTCTTTCACCCACTACGACAATTGTTTTGTTCCCCACTGCAACCAAATTCTGCACAGCCCAGCTGGGAGACTTCTCAATAGCCTTTTATCTTGAGCAAGGCCACATTTCCCAAGAAGAAAGGTGTGTTATTCCAACAAGGAGTAAGGAACCTAAGTCCCCTTTGAGTGAAAGGATTATGCTGAACTCCTTTCCTAAATAATGGAATACTGGTAAAACTGGTATGCCTGAAATTTACAGCAGGTTCATCAGGCATGAAACTTTACATGTCTGAGAGCAGTGTCTGTATTAATATTTTTTTACATCTCATCAGAACTAGACATACAATACAATGGTTCTCCTCACGCTAGTAACATGAAGGCAGCTATGTAAATAGCGTCACAATGACAGGGAAAACACTAACAATTTGCACTATAGCAGAGACCTTTGTAAAATGTGCTACAGTGCACAGGCTCTTTCAATTGAGAGCTGACCTACAGGGGCCACTGAAGCAGCCAGCACAAGCATCCAGCAGGGACACAGGGACACATAAAGACCTCAGGAGCAAGAAATAACCTGAGGGACTCCCAGTTCTGCGCTTCCAGGCAGCCATCACCATCCCTAAAAGTCTTTAGCGTGAAATCAGGTGCCCAGGGAATTCTCCCTTTATGTAGATAGACATCTAAGCAACTCGCTCTGCTGAGGTACAGGGTGTTCAGCACAATCAGGAACCTAAACATGAGAATGCAGTGAGATTTGGACACCAAGTTGTCTCTCCATTTGAAAGTTTCAGACATAATATCAATAACACAACAAAGACTTTTAATAGTGCCAACTGATGCTGAAAAGTCACATCCATGTTACATGGCTCAGATACGTGAATAAAACAAGAGATACAGGTCCTAACCTTTGAGTGTAGTCTTAAGGTCTTTGATTGCTGTTTATCATCATGATAATTTCTATTTGCTGCTGCTTTCCCTTTCTCCTTTTCCTTCCATGTCTTGCATGCTGAAGTCACTTAAAAATAACTCTCTGCCACTCATTTCTCTGACAAGTTTCCTATCTGCTGTCCCACATGGCCACTCAGTTTATACAACCTTACTTCATGCTAGTTTGCTTCCTTTTTTTTTGGTCATCTTCCTGTTAAATTCCTGAAACTGGATTTTAATCCCTCCTAACCCTCAAAATCTCTCCTGATATTCAAGTATCACTTCAAGACCACTTTTCTCCTTAGCTTACAATTGATTTGTACAATGCAGCACTTTGTGATGACACTAATAAAACAATAGCTTCCATCCCACATCTCAACTTGAGGCACTTTAAATGGTTATAAAATCTGATGTGAAAGTTATATATAGGGTTCACTTCATCCTTGGGTGAAATGCAGCTGCATTAGGATGAAATGTGGCAGCTGCATAAAAGAATGCTGCAGCAGTTTATGACAAGAAACAAGGAGAATACTTTATCCAGCTGAAACTACTAACTGGATTTATGAGATAGATAAAATTCAAATAATATATATATATATATTGGGAGATGACAAGGACACCCAGCTCTCCTCCCTTCAGTCTTAGGAAAAATACTCTGGTGCTGCTAATGGGAAGAAGTGATTAAGATTTTCGTTCCCTTCACATCCTCCCCCTTCCTCATTAGGATTTATATTCCTTTTCTTGCCTTCTGGCAGCCCCCATGAGTCTTGGCTCAGCACAAATTCAGAGTACAGAGCACCACCCAATCATTCTTCCAGTACCATGCTGCCCTTCCCACCTACTTGGCCTGATATTCAAAAACTGAGCACTGCTAACTTGAGAATTAACAGGGCTTTGATACATGAACACTGAAAAATCTGTTTGGATACACGTCTGGAAAATGTGAGTCTTTATGCATATAGACTCTAATACAGTATAATATAAAAATATATTGTATTTTTAATGTGGAAGGAACATTATCAAGTCAGTAGAGAAGGGGCAACAATTCCAACTCTTGGGATCTAGTTTAAAACATCTGGTGACTCATAGAGTCATTATGGGCCAAATTTTGAAAACACTCTTATTTTGAGTTTCTGCCTTTGGGTTCCCAAGTTAAGAGATCTAGGTAGCATCTAAACGTCTATATATTTAGGACCAAAGAGTGGCCTGAACACCAAAACAGTTGCTGAGCTCGTATTGAAAAGGGAAATGTTGAGTCCAGCTGGTATTTAGAAAACCTTCAAGTGTATGCTCACCTGCCACCTGGATGTGCTATAAAGGGATTTTTACAATGTACCATAACCAACAGATATTATCAATAAGTAGTCATTGAAACACTGTTGCTATTCATGTTAAATATTCAAGTAACATATTTGTGTTATATATCTTCTAGTGGATCACTATTTTTGAAGAGTGGAAGAACAAGTGAAAAGCAGCTTTGAAGAAAAGGACCTGGGGGTCTGGTGGACACCAACTTGAACATGAGGTAGTAATGTACTCTTCTGGCAAGGAAGGCAGACAGCAGGCTGGGCTGCCAGCAGGTCAAGGGAGGTGATCCTTCCCCTCAGCACTGGGGAGGCCACATCTGGTGGGCTGGGTCAGGTTTTGGGTTCCTCAGTAAAAGGAAGATACAGATTTACTGGAGTGAATCCAGCACAGGACTACAAGGATGAATAAGGCACTGAAGCATCTGACACATGAGGAGAGTTTGAAAGGGCTGAGACTGTTCAGCCCGGGGAAGAGAAATCTCAGGGAAATCTCATCTGTGTGTATAAATATCTGAAAGGAGGGGGCAAAGAGGGCAGATCCAGGATCCAATCAGTGGTGCCCAGTGACAGGCAAGAGGCACACACTGAAGCACAGGAGGCTCCATCTGAACATTAGGAAAAGCTTTTCTACAGTGAAGGTGACCGAGCACTGGTACATGCTGCTCAGGGAGGTGGTAGAGGCTTCATCCTTGGAGACATTCAAAAGTCATCTGGACATGGTCTTAGTCAACTGGCTGTAGGTGGCCTTGCTTGAGCAGGGGGGTTGGACAAGACAACCTTCCTGCCTCAACCATTCTGTGGTTCTGTGACTAGTTCAGGAAATGAGTAAAAATAGCCTGAAAACAACCCAACAGTGAGAAGGAAAACACCTTGATACCATACTTCTCCTAGTGCAGCATTTCAGATGAAGACTTGCTGTAAGCTCCTCTACACCCCTTTTCTTCTTGAGGAAGACTAGCATCATTGATTCTAGGACCCAGAGAGTCATAGAAAGGGTAAGCATAACACCAGAGAGAGATGTACCTAATAGGAAGTACATATTATATCAATTCCAACTGTACCACTCCAAGAAACTTGCCTTAACTTTATACTTGGAATTTTTAGTGTTACTGTCTTTGTACCTGGACTAACTCTTTGATTAGATTGCTAAAATTTTAATTAAAGGAGCAGTAAATTCTTCAGTCTGTACACAAGGTATGTTTCTTCAGCATACAAAAATTGCACAAGGTGTTTTGGCTGGTACTCTGCCCTTGAGATCTGGTTTGTATCTGGATGCAGCAGATGGACCCCATCACACACACTGTGCAGCCACCCTCCGTCCTTGCAAGGTTTTGGAAAATGTCATCTCTTGCAAGGTTAGGGGGATTTGCAGACAGCTTGAATTCAAGCTGCATACAAGATGCACAAGGTCTCTGGAGTAGCCTGACATTCAGAAGGCTCCCAAGAGGATGTAGCGCTGGTCTGAGCATTTGTTTCATCTCTCATGGGTACTTTTAACTTCAATTAAAGACAGAGATTTAATGTCTCTGGAAGGCAAGGTTTTCAACCTCCATGTCCGAAACTGGAGGTCAAGTTTCAGACTTCAGTGACTTACTTAAGTTTTTCCACCATACCCAACATGGTTTGCATGTGTACGGTACTGAGGTTAATTGGTCAGGCAGTAATTTGAGCTTGTCAGATGGAAGGCATTATGGAATGCAGGAGAATGCTTCATGTTATAATTTGAGTGTAAATGTAAACAATATCCAAAAAATAGATGTTGTCATCGTAAACTTTCCCTCTGAACTATGCAGATAAGTAGAACAAAACATAATTCCTTATCACCATATTAATTACTCTTTGATTATACCCTTCATGTGCTGTAGATGTTTGAATTACATGTGGGCAATCAGAGATACATCAAAGAATCTCTACCCATCCAAGGTGGTCTTCATGCTGTGAATTCATATTAAACAATGAACATGAACATGAAACTAATACCCCTTGAAGATAATATTTTGATGTATTAGCAAAAAAGACTTCACAGTTCTTGTTTGTCATAAATTAAGATTAAAGCACTTTCTTCTGTAGATCTGTGTGAGATGAGCAATTTGTAGTGCGAGAAACATTAATAAGATACAGCCCATACAGAGATCAAATGTTCAAGAAAGAGATCTGAATCCACGTCCTGTACACAGTGAATGCAATGCAAAGTGCTGAGCTCCCACCTGGTGTTATCGCTGTTACCAGCTGATTAACATTACAAACAGATCTGCCTTTAAATCCTACGGTTTCATTATTAGCAATTTCCATGAAATGGCCTATTGAGAAAGATGTCCTAATTCTTCTGAAAAGACTAAACCCCAAACAGCAGAATGTCACTTGTCCACACAGTTTGGAAGGTGTTGTCATCTGCATACAAACCAGTAACGGAAGGGCTGGCATTATCCCGAACAAATCATAGAAATGTCTGGGCTGGAAGGGACCTCTGGAGGTCATCCTGTTCAACCCCCTGCTGAGAGCAGGGCCATCCTCAACTAGAGCAGGTTGCTCAGAGCTCTGTCAGCCCCACCTTGAATGTCTCCAGGGATGGGGCCTCAACCAC